>ONZH01030995.1:0-29870 GCA_900303285.1 Rhinella marina | reverse complement strand
AAGAGAGAAATAAGGAAAATATCACAGTTTCTGGGTAAGGAGCTGACAGAGGAAGTTCTGGACACCATCCAGCACCACACGTCGTTCAGCGTCATGAAGGAGAACCCAATGGCCAACTACAGTGTCCTGCCCTCGTTTGTATTTGACCAGTCCATCTCCCCCTTCATGAGGAAAGGTGAGATTCCCGTGCTGATGCTTTATTTTTTAATTCATTAATGAATGCTCGTTATTAACCCCTCGTGGTGTCCATTTTGATTTAAGGTAAAGTTGGAGACTGGAAGAATCATTTCTTGGTGGCCCAAAATATTGTGTTTGATGAGGAATACCAGAAGAAGATGGAGGGGAGCGGGCTGAACCTCCGCACCGAGCTTTGAGACCACTAAAATGGCTGCCCTGACACAATAATGTCCCCCCACCCGACCACTAAGACCCCCTCACCATCAGGTTTGGAGATGTACATGATAGATATCAATCAATCACTGGGATGTTTGACCCTAAAGTCAATCTCCAGGCTCCTCCCCCTTTATTGAGTCTTCTCCCCTAATTAAAGAGTCTTCCTTTATTTAGGCTCCTCCCCTCAGTGGACGTGATTCAGTTTCCAAATGTTACCGATGATTTTGTCCTTGCAGTGCCTCATGCACTGACTTCTGAACAAACAGAGCTGCAGTATAAAGCATGGTGCAGTGATAGTGGGTGGGTTGTAGACTACCTCAGACTCCAGTACAGCTAAGGTGGAGTCATCATAACTGTGTCCTAATGTCCACGTCATCAATGTTGACATAAAGTGTCTGTGATTTTCTCTTTTGCGCCATTGATCCTGCACATTATTACATAAAGGGTTAATTAATCAGGGAATCAGGGAGGTCCAGTGCAAAGGTCCATTCCTGACCACAAACACGACCATATATCAGCCATACTTCTTCTGTGTCAGCCATTTATTTTCTGGGTCTTCTGGTTCTGAGTATCTCTGTCATCTCGTTGGAGATAGTAAGGAGACTCCAGCACTTCACAGATCACAAGAGGGACAGACCGAGAGGAACCTGAGCGGCCAAGAGAAGCTGTAGCCCCATGCTCCACCACATTCTCTGAGGCCTTCTTAGGTCCATTAATCTGATGAAGGCCTTGTTTTAAGAGGATTAGATACACAGCTCAGCAGACAGTATCACACATGATGGGATTAGGTACACAGCTCAGCAGACAGTATCACACATGATGGGATTAGATACACAGCTCAGCAGAGCTGATGATGGGATACACATGATGGGATAAGGTACACAGCTCAGCAGACAGTATGACACATAATGGAATTAGGTACACAGCTGAGCAGACAGTATCACACGTTATAGGATTAGATACCCAGCTCAGCAGACAGTATCACACATCATAGGATTAGATACAGCAACTCAGCAGACAGTATCACACAGGAGAGGATTAGGTACACAGCTCAGCAGACTGTATTACACATTGGTGGGATTAGATACACAGCTCAGCAGACAGTATCACACATAATGGGATTAGGTACACAGCTCAGCAGACAGTATCACACAGGATAGGATTAGATACACAGCTCAGCAGACAGTATCACACAGGATAGGATTAGATACACAGTTCAGCAGACAATATCACACAGGATAGGATTAGGTACACAGGCTCAGCAGACAGCATCACACATGATGGGATTAGATACACAGCTCAGCAGACACTATCACACATGATGGATTAGGTACACAGCTGAGCAGACAGTATCACACATGATGGGATTAGGTACAGCAGCTCAGCAGACAGTATCACACATAATGGGATTAGGTACACAGCTAAGCAGACAGTATCACACGTTATAGGATTAGATACCCAGCTCAGCAGACAGTATCACACATTATAGGATTAGATACAGCAACTCAGCAGACAGTATCACACAGGATAGGATTAGATACACAGTTCAGCAGACAGTATCACACAAGATAGGATTAGATACACAGCTTAGCAGACAGTATCACACAGGATAGGTTTAGGTACACAGCTCAGCAGACAGTATCACACAGGATAGGTTTAGGTACACAGCTCAGCAGACAGTATCACACATGATGGGATTAGATACAGAGCTCAGCAGACAGTATCGCACATGATGGGATTAGGTACACAGTTCAGCAGACAGTATCACACAGGATAGGATTAGGTACACAGCTCAGCAGACTATTACACATGGTGGGATTAGATACACAGCTCAGCAGTCAGTATCACAGAATAGGATTAGATATACAGCTCAGTAGGCAGTATCACACATGATAGTATTAGATAAACAACTCAGCAGACAGTATTACACAGGATAGGATTAGATTAGACAGTATTTATGCCCACATTCTGCCCCCCAATAATATGCCCAGCTGTGCCCCTAGTAATATGCCCACATTGTGCCCTCAGTAATATGCCCACATTGTGCCCCTAGTAATATGCCCACATTGTGCCCTCAGTAATATGCCCACATTGTGCCCCCAGTAATATTCCCACATTGTGCCCCCAGTAATATGCCCACATTGTGCCCCCACAGAAAGTAAAAAAAAAAATCATACACTTACCTTTTTCCTAGTAGCATAAGCAGCAGCAGCAAGGCATCAGCTTCTCTAGTCTGGTAGGGGCGGAGTCAGGGCTGACGGCCAGCCCCCCCCAGAGCAGAGGTATGGAGAGCCAGCACCGGGAGGGGTAGTGAAGCTGAGAGTGGATGCCGATGTCGGCTTTCTGTTTCACTATGGCAGCTGTCTCTGCCAGAAAGCGGGACATACCTCCCCTGTACCAAGATAGCGGGACAGCCACTGAAATCCGGGACTGTCCCGCTGGATCCGGGACGGTTGGGAGGTATGCATTGGATGGTGCTAAACAAAAGACAAGCAGCAGATCCTCCATGTCTTCTACGATACATGGACTTCCATTGTACATGGACACTTGACTCAGTGTCTTATAGTTTCCTCTGAATTCTGTCATCAGGACCCACAGAAATAAGAAAAATATCACAAATTCTGGGGAAGGATCGGACCAGGGGCGTAGCTATGGGGGGGTGCAGAGGTGGCAGTCACTACCGGGCCCAGGAGCCTGAGGGGCCCAAAGACCCTTGTGCCGCATAAGAAGACACTGGTATTATAGAAAGTGCATGCTGGTCAAGTTACACCTCTGGCTGGAGGGAAAGGGTTAGGTCAAAAATTTGACTTTCCAAATCTATTCAAGAGAACTCCGATGGGAAAGTTGTAGTATTAAGTGCACTGGGGCATGGTCAATGACCGTGATCTGCCCTGTAAATGTTTTCTGTGTCATGGGAATGACTCGGTGAGAAACCAGGAAGAAGTCTAGTATGTGGTCAGACTGGTGGGGTGTCTTATTCAGCAGGTTGTAGTGATCTCCAGATATCTACTATCCCACGTTCCTCCATAGCTCGGTGTAGTCCACCCAGTGCTCCGTATGAGAGCGGGCTCTTAGTGGAGGAGGAATCAACCATAGGGTTTAGGACCTTTAAATCCTCCCACCACTAGAAGGAGCTCTTCTCGGAAAAGGGATGTGTTTTGGAAGATCTGCTTAAGCCAACTGATTGTATTAGTGTTGGGGGGCGTAAATATTACAAATGGTAAAAATCCAAGAACCTATGGAGCCCTTCAACAACAGCCTCTCCTGGAGAGTAGATAGGGCGAGATCACATTAGGGGGCTTAGATTTCAGTTCTCTGTGCGCCCGCTCGATGATAACTTTAGCCGCTGGTTCTGGGCCTAGCAAGTTCTCAAATAAGGGTTTCACCATCTCTGGAATAGTATTGGGTTCTCTGTTTCGGGGATCCCCCGGATGCGCACATATTTCCTCCTGCTCCGGTTTTCCTGGTCCTCCAGAGATAGAAATGCTTGGTTCAGTTGTGCATGGTGAACTTCTCCCCGACCGCCATTGAGTAGGTGAGTAAGGCCTGTTGTGCTTGTTCCAGGTTTTCCTCTTGACCTCTTATCTGCCGAATATCAGTCCTCATCTCGGAGATCTCGGCAACTAGAGGAGCCATAGCTCTGGAAAGGTTTTTTTTGGAGAAAGCCCATTAGAAATAGTTTGGGGTTTGAGCGTTCATGTAGATCCTAAGCACTCTCCACCTCCGAGCAAGATCCACAAAAGTCAGTCGGCGCCATCTTGAGCAGCCAGGCCTGTGGGCCCGAGGCATGTCTTTAAGGTTTTTCTGAGGTCTCCGCCCCCCTCTCTGACTCCTCTTTCAACCGTGGCTCCTCTGTTTCTGACTCGTCCTTTGCCACTGACTTCTCCTCTGTCATCTCTTCCTCCATCTGTTGACCTTCCTCTGTGTCTTGGTTATTCCTCTATCTGTGGGACCTTCTCTGTCTCTGGCGCCTTCCCTGTCTCTGCCTCCACCTCTGTCTTTCACCCCTTCTGTGTCTGTGGCCCTTCCTCTGTCCCTGACTCCTCCTTTGTGGCCACTACACTATCAAGTAGCTCCTCTGTCTCTGTTTGTCCCTCTGTCTGGGAATACTCTGTTTCTGTCTCTTCTTCTATTTCTGGCTCTTCCACTGCCCTTGGATCTTTTTCTGTCTTTTGCCCCTTCTGTCTATGGCCCTTCCTCTGTGGCTTATCCACTATTTGTTACACCTCCTCTGTTTGTGGCTTCTCTTCTGTCTGTGGCTCTTACACTATCTGCCTCTTTAGCTCCTCCCCTATCTTTGGCTCCTCCTCTGTCTCCTCCTTTCGCTGTGGCCCCTCCTCCATCTGTAATTTCTCATCTCTTTGTGGCTCCTCCTCTGTCTGTGGCTCTTTTTCTGTCTCTGACTCCTCTATCTCTGTCTCTTCCTCTAGCTCCTCTTCTCTCTGTGGCCCCTCTGCTATCAGTGGCTCTTCCCCTATCTCTGGCTCCTCCTCTCTCTGTGGCCCCTCCTCTCCACATTCTCCTATCCTTGTCCAGCCTCAGTCAGGTGACACCATTATTAAAGGGTTTTTCTAGTGGCCTCTTCCTCACCTCAGATGCTGTACGCCCCCAGTCCCTGTCTCAAGATATTCACAAACCTCCTCAGACATAAAAAGGGGAGAGGGGGATATGCAGCTGCAGATTCTCTGTGAGACTTCCTGCTGTGAGAGGGGAGGAGGGAGCAGCAGGAGGAGACAGAGCAGAGCGTCTACCAGGGGGATCCAACCCTCTCGGCCAGCACGGGAATGAGAATGTGTTTACAGGAACCAACAGAAGGAAGGAAAAAATCTGCCAAATAATATAAGGTACGGCGGTGTGTGCACTGACACAGATTCACACAGGACTGAAATCTGCTGAACGCTGGTTTTCCTTCAGCTTCCTAGCAAGAACCCTCCCCGTGCCCAGGAGGCTGTCCTCAAATTGGCCACAGACCAGAATTCATAAGTAAGCTCAGTCCACACCCATCGATCAGTGATCTCAGGACCGTCCGCGTCTCAGGACCCAGACACAACCAACAGCTGCAGGTAAGTGGACGAACCCGCAGGGGCCCCGTAGTATCCTAAAGATTCCTGCAGGAGCCTCACAATAGCAGAACCTCCTGGAAGAACTGGCAAAGCTCCCACACGCACTGCCGGCACGTACCACTGGGGGGAGCTGCTGCACATGTCGTTACTTCAGTGGGAACCGGAGAGATCTAAATGTAGTGAGCGCCACCTGGTGGCAGCTGCAGGTAACAAGAATCAGCAGCTGCTGGGAGTAAAGGGGCGCTGTGCTGGCACTGTGCTATGGAGGGCACCATGGGCTGGCATTATTAGGGTGCTTATCAGGGATACTAAAGACTGAGGAGGGGAGACAGAAGTCAGAGCTGACTGTATCACAGATTAGATACCGGAACAGCTTGTATCCATATACATATGAAGAGAGATAGGGGCCCCAAACAAGCAAAAGGGCCCCAGAGGGAAGAAAACAAGAGTTATAGGTGCATTTGTGTGTGATACTGTCTGCTGAGCAGTGTATCTGATCCTATCCTGTGTGATACTGTCTGCTGAGCTGTGTATCTAATCCCATCCTGTGTGATACTGTCTGCTGAGCTGTGTATCTAATCCTATCATGTGTGATACTGTCTGCTGAGCTGTGTATCTAATCCTGTCCTGTGTGATACTGTCTGCTGAGCTGTGTATCTAATCCTATCCTGTGTGATATTGTCTGCTTAGCCGTGTATCTGATCCTATCCTGTGTGATACTGTCTGCTGAGCTGTGTATCTAATCCTATCCTGTGTGATACTGTCTGCTGAGCTGTATATCTGATCCTGTCCTGTGTGATACTGTCTGTTGAGCTGTGTATCTAATCCTAGCCTGTGTGACACTGTCTGCTTAGTCGTGTATCTGATCCTATCCTGTGTAATACTGTCTGCTGAGCCGTGTATCTGATCCTATCCTGTGTGATACAGGCTGCTGAGCTATGTATCTAAGCCTATCGTGTGATATTGTCTGCTGAGTTATGTATCTAAGCCTATACTGTGTGATACTGTTTGCTGAGCTGTGTATCTAATCAGATCATATGTGATACTGTCTGCTGAGCTGTGTATCTAATCCTATCCTGTGTGATACTGTCTGCTGAGCTGTGTATCTAATCCTATCCTGTGTGATATTGTCTGCTGAGCTATGTATCTAATCCTATCCTGTGTGATACTGTCTGCTGAGCTGTGTATCTAATCAGATCATATGTGATACTGTCTGCTGAGCTGTGTATCTAATCCTATCCTGTGTGATACTGTCTGCTGAGCTGTGTATCTAATCAGATCATATGTGATACTGTCTGCTGAGCTGTGTATCTAATCCTATCCTGTGTGATACACTCTGCTGAGCTGTGTATCTAATCCTATACTGTGTGATACTGTCTGCTGAGCTGTGTATCTAATCCTATCACGTGTGATACAGTCTGCTGAGCTGTGTATCTAATCCTATCACGTGTGATACAGTCTGCTGACCCTACCAGTAGTCCTCATGTGGTCCCTGGAGGGGCCTGACACCTAACCCTGTATACTGTAGGGGGCACCGTGGCTCGGGGATGTTGAGGGAGGAGGAGCCACCAGTGAAGGCTCCTGGAGGCTCCTGTGTCGGGCAGTTACTGCTCCTCAAGCGCGGGTGTGTGGGGGGTGTGGATGGATCCCGCCAGTCATCTCCCCACTGGTTTCTCCTTTCGTTGCTGTTCAGAGATTCGGATCTTTCCCACTTTGGACGAATCCGAATCTTTGTGATTCTTTCACTGAACACCACGAGCCCCGATCCCCACCGTATTATACCGAATGCGCTCCGCTGTGGCCGCCAGTAACGGGAGACTATGTGCATCCCGTGTATTGCAGTTATGTAAGTACCGGCACCGACTGAACTACATCACACAAACAAACCGGATTCATTATGGATTACAGCTCCTGCAGAAGGAGACAGCGCCACTGGTGTCCAACAATCTACACAGTGACTGCTCCAGCAGAATAGTGAGTGCAGCTCTGGAGTATAATACAGGATGTAACTCAGGATCAGTACAGGATAAGTAATGTATGTACACAGTGACCAGCAGAATAGTGAGTGCAGCTCTGGAGTATAATACAGGATGTAACTCAGGATCAGTACAGGATAAGTAATGTATGTACACAGTGACTGCACCAGCAGAATAGTGAGTGCAGCTCTGGAGTATAATACAGGATGTAACTCAGGATCAGTACAGGATAAGTAATGTATGTACACAGTGACCAGCAGAATAGTGAGTGCAGCTCTGGAGTATAATACAGGATGTAACTCAGGATCAGTACAGGATAAGTAATGTATGCACACAGTGACTGCCACTAGCAGAATAGTGAGTGCAGCTCTGGAGTATAATACAGGATGTAACTCAGGATCAGTACAGGATAAGTAATGTATGTACACAGAGACTGCACCAGCAGAATAGTGAGTGCAGCTCTGGAGTATAATACAGGATGTAACTCAGGATCAGTACAGGATAAGTAATGTATGTACACAGTGACTGCACCAGCAGAATAGTGAGTGCAGCTCTGCAGTATAATACAGAATATAACTCAGGATCAGTACAGGATAAGTAATATATGTACACAGTGACCAGCAGAATAGTGAGTGCAGCTCTGGAGTATAATACAGGATGTAACTCAGGGTCAGTACAGGATAAGTAATGTATGTACACAGTGACCAGCAGAATAGTGAGTGCAGCTCTGGAGTATAATACAGGATATAACTTTTGCTGAGGACAGTGACTTAGTGTAGTTTTGGAGTCCTGGAGGTTTTTGGTTCTCCTCAGTCCTTGCACAGCACACATTATATGTAGAGCTCCTCTGCTCTCTTACATCACTTTCTCAGTGATTTCTGATGGTTGCTGTAAACCATTCACGTTCTCCCCAGAATACAGGCTCCGCTCCTGGACATAGGTTGATGCTGCCTCAGATATGAGGTATATGGTGCCTCACGCCTCAGTGGTGAATCAGGTTTTTTTGCTCTTTTCATCCAGGATGGATCCTGACGTCATAGAGAAGTTGGTGCAGGAGATGGAAAACTTCACCCCTGAAATGGGGGAAATTGGGGGCGTTGCCTTACTAAAGGGAATCTGTGACGTATGGGACGCAATATACAACTTCCAGGCTCGGGACGGTGACATTGTGGTGGTGTCTTACCCAAAATCAGGTGAGGTCCTGGTAAGGAGTGGGAAGGAGTCTCTGCAGTAAGAGCAGATTATGGAGCTCTATAGATCTGATGACCTTCTCCTGGCAGGGACCACCTGGATGCAGGAGATCCTGGACCTGATTGTCCAGGGAGGAGATGTGGAGAAGAGCATGAGAGCGCCAGGCTTCCTCAAGGTGCTATTCCTGGAGATGGGGCACACCAGTAAGTACTGGCACACACCGAAGGTATCTGCACCTGTGTGGGAGGAGCCAGCGGATGAGTGATGTCATCATTACTGTTATATGGTAGACCAATGACTACACAGCACGAGACAGATAGGCAGGTGGATAGATAGATATGAGATAGATAGATAATAGATAGATAGATAGATATGAGATAGATATGAGATAGATAGATAGATAGATATGAGATAGATAGATAGATAGATATGAGATAGATATGAGATAGATAGATAGATAGATAGATAGATAGATAGATAGATAGATATGAGATAGATAGATAGATAGATATGAGATAGATAGATAGATAGATAGATAATAGATAGATAGATAGATAGATAGATAGATAGATGATAGATAGATAATAGATAGATAGATAATATATGAGGTGACCCGTGTTTCGCGCTCTTCTAGCTCTGGCGGTTGCGGACAGTATGCCGTCTCCTCGTGTCCTGAAGTCCCATCTTCCGGTGCAGTTGATGCCGCCATCATTCTGGGAGAAAGATGTGAAGGTGAGAGACGAGCAGAGACCTCAGGTCGGCGCCATCTTCTTCTGATACATAGACCTGTGAGGGTCCGCTCACCCAGCCTTGTAGTCGCCCTCTCCAGGCGTACGGAGCACGTGCGGGGCGGCCTCTCACTGACGTCCAAAAAATAAAGGGGCTCGTTTACGAAGAGTAGCTTTTTACATCAGTCTCAGTTTCCGCTCTGCGCTGCCGTAAGATTCTCCTAATTTCTGACAAGGTGTGCACATCTGTGGCAGTCTCAGGCCTGGCACGCCCCCAGACACGCCCACAGGGACCCTGTCCCTCCCAACTGGCGAAGACCGCATAAAACCGTCCTTGTGACAGTATTTAAAAGGGGACTTGTGACTATATTACGCCTGAAATAGTCGCAAGTCCGTCAGTAAATGTGCCCCAAAGTTTCAAGTGGACGCCCCACTCTTTCAGCCAACATACCGCACTTTCACATGGGCAGCATGTCAAAGCCTGCCAAACAAGAGGGGGCGTGACTTCAAATGTCCATCTTTTCCACAATTTTCTTCCGTCGCCACATCCATGTCCTGCTGGTTATTTGGATGGCGGCCATCTGTGTTGGTCCCATGTTCATATGTGCCCGCATTGCTGAGAAAAACGATGTTTTAATATATGCAAATGAGCAACGGGGGCGTTACCATTACACCTAGAGGCTCTGCTTTCTCTGCACTATGATTGACAGGTCCAGGTGTGATGTGGTTTTCACTGCCTGGACCTGTCAATCAAAGCGCAGAGGAGGCAGCAGCCGCACAGAGAGCGGAGCCTCTAGGTGTAATGGTAACGCCCCCGTTGCTCCTAGAGGCTCATTTGCATATATTAAAACTTCATGTTTCTCAGCAATGCGGACACACATGAACATGGGACCGACACAGATGCCTTCAGCTGCCAGACGCACATGTAACAGGTCAGCCAGTGTCATAGGTACAGAACTGCTGACAGATGCCCTTTAAGAGCCTGTTCAGACTTTGAGGAGGAAAGTGACCGAGCAGCGTTAGACTGAAGGATAGAGGTTTCAGTGATAGAATTATTCTAGATGCTAAACACAAGGAGCAGTTAGATAAAGCGCCACGTTCTAATGTTAACAAGGAAAACCCCCATCATCCTGTCACTTGTCCTTTAACTTCTCTTAAGTTTATAATAACATCATCCGTATAATCCAAAAATATTTGCCTATATTAAATCAGGATTAAATGATGAGCCGGGTGAAGCGGATTATCCCTGGGAATTATGCGGTGCCATCTTATTACACCTCGCCACCCCCTCCAGTGAGACCGGCCTCCGTCTTGCAGGTTTTTACAGACGTGGAATGTCGAGGTGCAAAGGTTGCCAATTTGTTGCAAAAGGTAAACCGGTTTTTGCCGCTGCCAACAATCAGAATAAAGCACCACAGACCCTGGAAAAGGGCCACGAATCCAACGTGGAGGAGACTGGAACAGAGTACTAATGCTATGTGCCGCAGGTCTACAGGATCGCCGAGTGGTGTGGTGCGGCCTCCCTCCAACTCTAGGCTAAGACTGAATGAAAACTTCCTGCAGCCCTTCCCTTGGTAGGAAGCAGGACTGGCCCACTTTTGCCCAAAAGGGGGAGAATGGAATAATATGTTCTATTTAGAGATGAGTGAAGCGATTCGTTGATTCGTATCGAATCTTGGAAATTTTCAGCTGCAAAGCGAATCCGAATATTAGGTGATTCGCTTCGGCTTTGTACGCATTCACTACGTAGTTGTCCTATGAATTATACGCTATTGCTACGTATAAGTTACTCTATACGCTGTTGCGTACAAATTCAATTCATTAGCGAACTTTTACTGTTAGTTCGTTTATCGTGCGCAAAAACCCGGGAAGAAAGCGGTCACCTGACCTAGTGGGCAGGGCTTGCTCTGATTGGCTCAGGCTCAGTAAGCCAGTGACGCATCACTTCTTCTGCGACTGCTGAAATGAGCAGAAGCACTGTGTGTGAAGTTCTGAGACTCTGAGACCTGTGTTGTTGAAACTGGGGTGTAATTGTTCAGGGAATCCATATTACACATCAGGGATACTGCAGGGCAAGTGCAGGGCAAGTAATTAATCAGGCAGGGAGAGAGATAGGGAGAGAGACAGGGAGAAAGGCAGAGAGAGAGATAAGGACCAGCTACAGGGCCACAGTCAAATGAAAAATGTCTGGCATTGAAAAGCAAAAGGGTTCCAGTTCCAGCCAGACCTCGAGCTCTAAAGGAGAAGGTGGCACAGGGCAGCAGTGCCAAAGGACCTGTAGCCGGAGCTTCTACTTGTAGTATTCGCAATACTCACCCTGCCGTATCTCTGCGCGGATCTCATTAAGCCGCTCTGGGCACTTTAACTTCAGATCGGACCATTTCCGCTGGATCTGGCCCGGGGTCCGCACGGTGTCGAAACGATGGCGCAAGCCTCGGATCACCTGCTGGATCACCTCCTTTTTATGCTGGTTCGGGTAGCGCTGTGTGCCGTCATAATCCTGCCGGTCCATCAGCGTAATCGTAATCGCTAGACAATAGTACGCTGAAGATTCGTACGCAATTTGTATGCTCATGCGTACGTGTTCAAAGAGGTTGCGTACCTTTTTTACCTGAACGTTCGTTACTAGTGCGCGAATGTTCTCTAAAAGCCATATAATTACGTATATTTTGTACGCAAATTCAACGAATCTATTAGTCGAATATACGAATCTTAAGAAAAGTTTGGCGAATGTTCGGCGAATAAAATTTTGCATGATTCGCTCATCTCAATAAAGATCTCTCTGCCATATATGCTGCCACCTGCTGGTGAACCAGGCATATAACATGTAATATAACAAATATCAGAACAATTAATGCACAGTGTAAGAGGACCTGGAATAAATACACAGATGACATTAGTGTTAGCCATTGAAGACAGTAGCAGGGTGAAGGAATAGTAATACCACTCTGGGGTATTACACTAACATTCAGCACACGTTCCCCAAAAGGCCTTAGTCTCAAAACCGATCTCACTTATGTTTACTAGTAACAGAAATGGCGCAGATGCAGCTCACAATTATTTGTTAGTTGTATAATTGTATCATGTTTGAAGCCACGCCCCCTCTTGTTTGATATGTTTCACTTTGAAGCCACGCCCCCTCTTATTTGATGTGTTTCACTTTGAAGCCACGCCCCCTCTTGTTTGATATGTGTTTCACTTTGAAGCCACGCCCCCCTCTTGTTTGATATGTGCTTCACTTTGAAGCCAAGCCTCCCTCTTGTTTGATGTGCTTCACTTTGAAGCCACGCCTCCCTCTTGTTTGATATGTGTTTCACTTTGAAGCCACGCCCCCCTCTTGTTTGATATGTGTTTCAATTTGAAGCCACGCCTCCCTCTTGTTTGGTATGTGTTTCATTTTGAAGCCACGCCTCCCTCTTGTTTGGTATGTGCTTCACTTTGAAGCCAAGCCTCCCTCTTGTTTGATATGTGTTTCAATTTGAAGCCACGCCTCCCTCTTGTTTGGTATGTGTTTCATTTTGAAGCCACGCCTCCCTCTTGTTTGGTATGTGTTTCACTTTGAAGCCACGCCTCCCTCTTGTTTGGTATGTGTTTCACTTTGAAGCCACGCCCCCCCTCTGGTTTGACATGAAGGCCATATGACACTGTAAGCCGAATATTTTATTGATTAAGAGTGGGGTGTCCAGTTGGATGTAGGTCTTGTTTATGATTTTACTTTTACGCTGGATGGGTGCTGGAGTCCGTCACTTTATTTTCTGGGTCATCCTCTTCTGATATTCAGGAGTCTGGGGCAGTTGGGTGTCACCCCCTGTAGAGTCTGTAGTGATGCCCCCCAGATCATGGACAGCTGCATCTATACCGTGATATGGACTCATGTCTTGTTGCTCTCCGTCAGATCGTCTACATTGCGAGGAATCCTAAGGACTGCATGGTGTCCTACTACTACTTCTACAAGATGGACAAGACCTTGCCAGATCCCGGGACCTGGGACAACTTCTTCTCCATGTTCATGGCTGGAAAGGGTGAGTCACTGATCGATATGACCACCAGGATGGTTCTAATCCGCCTTAAAGGGGTTTTCCAAGACTTTTTTACAGATGATATATACTCAGGATAGGTCACCAGTATCTGACCGGTGTGGGTCTGACATCCAGGACCCCTGCCGGTCAGCTGTTTGGGAAGGCACTGGTGCTTGCAGTATCTGGAGCGATGGGTAAACATGGCGCCCACTCGCATGTGCAGTGGGCGCCATGGCCGGCGGATCTCCTCTGTTTCAATGCTGATTGCGGTCATTAAAGCCTTTAGTGATCAAGGCATCTAAAAGCTCAAAAACCCGGAAGCACGCGCACGCTCTGGGCTTCTTACCGTCATCCTCTGTGTCCAGTGAGTAATTGGTTTCAATACCCTCAGTCTCTCTGAAGAGATCCAGTGTATTGGAGCTGCAATTATTATTTTGGCCAGCAGATGGCAGGCCAACATAAGAAATGAGCTGCTCTCTGCTCTCATCATGGATCTAAGAAAGAATAAAAAAAATTGAGACTTGTAGACTCAAATACAAGCTACAAAACCACTAAAAAGTTTTTAAAAAGTTAAAAATATATATAAAAATTTAAATCACCCTTCTTTCTGTAGAATAAAAAAATAAATACAAAAATAACAAAAATATAAACATCATGGGCATCACTGCGTCCAAAAATGCCTAAACTATTAAAATATAAAATATTTTTTCAATACGGTGAATGGCGTAACGGAAAAACGGGTCAAAATGTCCGACTCGCCATTTTTTTCATCACTTCTCTTACCCACAAAAATGTAATAAAATGTGTTCAAAAAGTCACACACACTCCAAAATCGTATCAATAAAAACTACAGATTGTCCCGCAAAAGATTGACCCCCCACACACACAGCTCAGTAGATACAAGTATAATAAAGTTATGGCGGTCAAAATATGGTGATGTAAAAAAAAAAAAAGGGTTTTTTTCAAAGTTTTAATCTATTTTTACACTATTTAGACATAAAAACCTTTACATATGTGGCATCGGTGTAATCGTACTGACCCAGAGAATGAAGGGCACAGGTCAGACAAAACCCGTAAAACGGTGGAGGAATTGCATTTTTTTTTTTTCAATTTCACCTCATTTGGAATTTTTTCCCGCTTCCCACTACATTGTATGCCATATTAAATGGACGCAATGGAAAGTACAACTTGTCCCGCAAAAAAATAAGCCTTCATATGGATATGTGAACGGAAAAATAAAAAAGTTATGGCTCAAGGAAGACAGGGAAGGAAAATGAAAACGCAAATACAAAAAAAACCTCAGTTCTCCTGCGGTGTTCTCACTCCCATGATGCATTGTGTTATAAGGCTTCACCACTATGGGAGGAGCTCAGTGATTCCATGTGATAGCTCACACTGAAAAGCAAATAGAAAAGGAGGCGGAGTCTGTCATCTATTTCCTGTGGTTAAGCAGTTGTCATGGAGATGAGAAGTTGTTACAATGTAGAAACCATACTGTAACAGGGAATCCAGAGACCATGGAGCAGAGGGCCTATAGACAGAGATGAGCTCCTCTTTATGGACATTACCTTTAAATGCAACACATCACAGACTTGTATTTATCATTGCGTAATTTATCCCCCCCCCCTCTAATTTCTGCCACCAGTAACCTGGGGAAGCTGGTTTGACCATGTTCTTGGATGGTGGAAGGCGAAGGACAAGCACAAGATCCTCTACGTCTTCTACGAGGACATGATTGAGGTAACAGAGATTCCTGCCGGGTCAGAAGTCGTCACGCAGGGTGTTAATACTTCTGCTCTTCCTCGGACAGGACTCTCGACGTGAGGTCCAAAAAGTGATGAGGTTCTTGGGCGAAGACTTCTCTGAAGACGTTGTTGATAAGATCCTTCAGCACACGTCCTTCAAGGCCATGAAGAGCAACCCAATGGCCAATTTTACTTCCCTCCCGGAGTCGGTTTTTGACCAGTCTGTGTCTTCCTTTATGAGGAAAGGTAAGTGGCTGTGGTCCAGTATGGCCGTGTTCTCAGAGGTTCTCCGCACTGGAGAAATGTGCCACCAACCACCACCCAGATGGGGCTACACCAAGATGGCTTCTCTGGGCCAACATTCAAGGCTGGGGACAATCATGGCCTTTCCCTCTGTTCTCAGGGATTGTCGGAGACTGGAAGAAACATTTCCTGGAATCTCAGAACATCGTATTCGATGACGAGTACAATAAGAAGATGGAGGGCAGCGGCCTGGTCTTCCGTATGGAGTTGTGACCTCTCATGGTCACCAGAACCTCGGCTGAGGAACTCACGGTCACCAGAACCTCAGCTGAGGAGCTCACGGTCACCAGAACCTCGGCTGAGGAGCTCATGGTCACCAGAACCTCAGCTGAGGAGCTCATGGTCACCAGAACCTCGGCTGAGGAGCTCACGGTCACCAGAATCTCGGCTGAGGAGCTCATGGTCACCAGAACCTCAGCTGAGGAGCTCATGGTCACCAGAACCTCGGCTGAGGAGCTCACGGTCACCAGAATCTCGGCTGAGGAGCTCACGGTCACCAGAACCTCGGCTGAGGAGCTCATGGTCACCAGAACCTCGGCTGAGGAGCTCACGGTCACCAGAACCTCGGCTGAGGAGCTCACGGTCACCAGAACCTCGGCTGAGGAGCTCACGGTCACCAGAACCTCGGCTGAGGAGCTCACGGTCACCAGAACCTCGGCTGAGGAGCTCACGGTCACCAGAAACTCGGCTGAGGAGCTTACGGCAACCAGAACCTCGGCTAAGGAGCTCATGGTCGCCAGAACCTCGGCCAAGGAGCTCACGGTCACCAGAACCTCGGCTGTACCCAAGGAATGTGATGTTAGGATGCCTGTGATTTCATGATTTTCCAAAAGTGACGGTGACATATGAAATAAATGTGACAGTACGTACCAAACACGTGACATCTCTGAACGCTGGAAACTGACGAGTGCAAATTCAGATTGAGGTTTCTGAGGGTGAAATAATCACATATAAAATCAACATACGTACATATAAAATAGTCATATAGTGCTAAAATAATACTGCCATACTGTGCTGAAGTAACGTGGCCATACAGTGTACACATAAATAGTCATATAGTGGTAATGTAATACTGCCATACTGTGCTCAGGTAACGTGACCATACAATGTACATATAAAATAGTCATATAGTGCTAAAATAATACCGCCATACTGTGCTCAGGTAACGTGACCATACAGTGTACATATAAAATAGTCATATAGTGCTAAAATAATACTGCTATACTGTGCTGAAGTAACGTGACCATACAGTGTACACATAAATAGTCATATAGTGGTAATGTAATACTGCCATACTGTGCTCAGGTAACGTGACCATACAATGTACATATAAAATAGTCATATAGTGCTAAAATAATACCGCCATACTGTGCTCAGGTAACGTGACCATACAATGTACATATAAAATAGTCATATAGTGCTAAAATAATACCGCCATACTGTGCTCAGGTAACGTGACCATACAATGTACATATAAAATAGTCATATAGTGCTAAAATAATACTGCCATACTATGCTCAAGTAATGTGGCCAAACAATGTACATATAAATAGTCATATAGTGGTAATGTAATACCGTCATACTGTGCTCAGGTAACGTGACCATACAATGTACATATAAAATAGTCATATAGTGCTAAAATAATACTGCCATACTATGCTCAAGTAATGTGGCCAAACAATGTACATATAAATAGTCATATAGTGGTAATGTAATACCGTCATACTGTGCTCAGGTAACGTGACCGTACAACGTACATATAAAATAGTCATATAGTTCTAAAATAATACCGCCATACTGTGCTCAGGTAACGTGACCATACAATGTACATATAAATAGTCATATAGTGGTAATGTAATACCGCCCAATACTGTGCTCAGGTAACGTGACCATACAATGTACATATAAATAGTCATATAGTGCTAGAATAATACCGCCATACTGTGCTCAGGTAACGTGACTGTACAACGTACATATAATATAGTCATATAGTGCTAGAATAATACCGCCATACTGTGCTCAGGTAACGTGACCATACAATGTACATATAAATAGTCATATAGTGCTAAAATAATACCGCCATACTGTGCTCAGGTAACGTGACCATACAATGTACATATAAATAGTCACATTGTCAGGGTGTTTCGGTGCCAGGATAAAAGTACCGTACCTGTGACCGTGCGCTGATACAATGTGAGCGGTATCACTGCCTGTCCCATACTCCAGTCACATCCAAAGCTGCGTTCACTTTTCAGCTGGTTCCCTGTCACCATCAACTGCAGGCACAGTCCAAGCAGCAGATTTTGTGATGCAGCTTTGGATGTGATTGGAGTATACGACAGGATCATAAAGCAAACGATGCCTGAAGACTGCAGTTAGATACGTGCTGGGAGGCGAGGGCTTAGATACATCCCATATAAAGTCACTCCTCCCGCAGAGCTTGTCTGGTTGTGAAACCGTAAAGAGTGTTTGTCACGTGGTGAAGGGTCAGGACGGCCCGACCGGGCGTATTATAATGGGGGTGTGGAGGGGGACGGATTTTATCAAAGGGGCAAACCCAGACGGGAGCGACAGCTGTCACCGCCGCCACGTAATGTCCCTTTAATTGGCAAAGTTTCACAGGACGGAGCGGCGTCTGCCGGAAAAGAGGGTCACATGGAAGAAGGCTCCATAGAAACCGCCTGAGGAGCGGCGCAGGAGTCCTCGCCCCCGCAGCTTCGGTCGCCTCGTCCTCATGGCTTTCCAGCGCCATGCCCAGCACTTCGGAGGTTACGTGATGCAGAGGCCGCGGATCGGATACATCTCCGGCGTTCCACTGGACCAGAACACCTGCGACACCTGGGACGACATCTGGAGATTTCAGGCGCATCCGGAGGACGTCCTGGTGGTCGCTTATCCGAAAGCAGGTACCGAGAAACCCCATCGCTGGCATACATCCTGCTTTATACTCCAGTCACAACCAAAGCTGCAGCGTGCTCTGGACTCTATACTGGGGTTTACCTACCTTATACAGACCATGGTTATATCATAACAGGATTGTGAACGCAGCTCTGGAGGTGACTAGAATATAAGTGATGTCTCATACTCTAGTCACAACCAAAGCTGCAGCGTGCTCTGGACTCTATACTGGGGTTTACCTACCTTATACAGACCATGGTGATATGGTAACAGGATTGTGAACGCAGCTCTGGAGGTGACTGGAGTATAAGTGATGTCTCATACTCTAGTCACAACTAAAGCTGCAGCGTGCTCTGGACTATATACTGGAGTTTACCTACCTTATACAGACCATTGCTATATCATAACAGGATTGTGAACGCAGCTCTGGAGGTGACTAGAATATAAGTGATGTCTCATACTCTAGTCACAACCAAAGCTGCAGCGTGCTCTGGACTATATACTGGAGTTTACCTACCTTATACAGACCATGGTGATATCGTAACAGGATTGTGAACGCAGCTCTGGAGGTGACTAGAATATAAGTGATGTCTCATACTCTAGTCACAACCAAAGCTGCAGCGTGCTCTGGACTATATACTGGGGTTTACCTACCTTATACAGACCATGGTGATATCGTAACAGGATTGTGAACGCAGCTCTGGATGTGACTGGAGTATAAGTGACGTCTCATACTCTAGTCACAACTAAAGCTGCAGCGTGCTCTGGACTCTATACTGGGGTTTACCTACCTTATACAGACCGTGCAATGGTTTTGCAACATCAGAATTATGAATACAGCTCTGGATGTGAATGAAGTAACATCTCTTATACTCTAGTCACAACCAAAGCAGTGGCATGACTGTATATCGAAGTTTACCCACCTTACATACACTGTGCAATGGTCTTATGACAACAGAATTGTGAACGCAGCTCTGGATGTGACTCAAGTATAACTGAAGTCTCATACTCTAGCCACAACTAAAGCTGCGGCGTGCACTGGACTATATACTGGGATTCACCTACCTAACTAAGACCTGATAGCTCAACTGTGCAATGGTTTGACAACAGAATTGTGAACACAGCTCTGGATGTGACTGGCGTATAAGGCATGTCTCATACTCTAGTCACAACTAAAGCTGCAGCATGCACTTAACTATATTCTGGGATTTACCTTACGCAGACTCAACAGCTCAATTATGTAATGGTTTTACAACATCAGAATTATGAGCGCAGCTCTGGATGTGACTGGAGTATGTGACATCTCTTATACTTTAGTCACCACCAAAACAACAGCGAGCACTTGACTGTATACTGAGACTGACCCACCTTACATATATGTGCCATGGTTTTATGATAACAGAATTATGAACGCAGCTCTGGATGTGAAATCTGTTATACTCCAGTCACCACCGAAACAACAGCGAGCACTTGACTGTATACTGAGACTTACCCACCTTACATATATGTGCCATGGTTTTATGATAACAGAATTATGAACGCAGCTCTGGATGTGAATGGAGTATAAGTGATGTCTCATACTCTAGTCACAACCAAAGCTGCAGCGTGCTCTTGACTATATACTGGGGTTTACCTACCTGACATAGACTGTGCAATGGTTTTATGATAACAGAATTATGAACGCAGCTCTGGCTGTGACTGGAGTATAAGTGACATCTCTCAGATAACGTTTTCCTGTCTTTCCAGGCATCACGTGGATGCAGGAGATTGTGGATATGATCTGCCAGGAGGGGCGACGCTGAAAGATGCCGCCGGGCACCGACCTACGACAGACACCCGTTTCTGGAAGCCGTAGCTCCTAAAACCCCGTCCCCTCAGGTGGACCGGTATTCTTGCCCCCTGTTATCATCCACTGCTATGACGTAGATTAGGTAACTGCCGCCATTTTCCATGTCTGTGGAGCCAGAAGTCACCGGTCACCGATGCTTCAGTGAACTGCACAGCCCCTGCTCGGCCACGCCTCTTCCGGACTGATCCATCTCTGTATGCGAGGGGGGGGGGGGGAGATGAACCATATAACGTCTTCTCTTTCAGGACTGCAGTTGGCAGAAAACATGGAGCCGCCGCGGATCTTAAAAACCCACCTACCCGTCCAGCTGCTGCCGCCATCTTTCTGGGCACAAACCTGCAAGGTAAGTCCAAGGTACAAGGAGGTGCTGAGGAGCCACCCCCGTCATCAGGTCGTTTTTGGACTGATCCAGATTTTATCCCCTCCCCCTCCCTGTACAGGTGATATATGTGGCCAGGAACGCCAAGGACAGCATGGTGTCCTATTATCACTTCCAGAGGATGAACAGAGGCCTCCCGGACCCCGGCGACTGGGACACTTACTTCTCCACCTTCCTGGCTGGAGACGGTGAGTGTCAGTCCTCCAGAGTAAATAAAAGGAGGACCCCTGGTAATGGAATATTCCTGAATGACGTGAGTGGCGCCGCTGATCTCTGCCAGGACATCCTCCTCCAGCTGCGGCCTGTTACTAGGAAATCACCCCCAGTGACAGATTTCCTTCTCTTGAGATGATATAATACACAAGGATTTACTAAAGCAGAGACATCTGTGACGTAGAGTCTCCTTAAAGGAGAACTCCACATTTGAAGCTACATAAACTGCATCAAGGACTTGTGAGCTTCACTGGTGTGAGTCCAGCGTTGTCACTCACAATCTGTGTGTATACAGAAGAAGAGCAGAATCAGATTATGGCCTCTGGTCCGTGCCCATGGCGGTCCCTAAAACCCACAGCAATGAAATCATAGAATTATTGAGTGATGTCAGCAACGGGGCGGGGCTGTGACAACCCATAGGTTTATATGATGGAGGTCCCCTTTAACACTGGATTCCCTCTTGTTGCAGTCACCTGGGGGAGCTGGTTTGACCACGTCTTAGGCTGGTGGAAGGCGAAGGATCAGCACCAGGTCCTTTACATCTTCTATGAGGACATGATGGAGGTCAGAGGTCACAGACCGGGGGGCGGGACAAGTGACTTCCAGGTAAATCTGACGTTTATCGCTTTTGACAGAACACGAGGCGAGAGATCGAGATATCCAAGGTGAGGAGGTTCCTGGGGAAGGAGCTCTCGTGAGGAAGTCCTGTGAGTGAGGACGTCTAACCACCACATCCCACCTTCCCAGGCTATGCAGGAGAACCCTATGGCCAACTACAGCTCAATCCCCTCCTTCGTCATGGACCAATCCGTCTCCCCCTTTATGAGGAAAGGTAAAAGGTCCCATTTCTTATTAGCCCTGGAGGTGGAGCTGTGAAAACATCCCTGATAAAAGGAAGTGGGAGCGTGATAAAAAATATTTAGAAAATGACAACAACAGTGCCCTCATAACTGTGACCCCCACAGTGCCCACATAACAGTGACATCCACAGTGCCCCCATAACAGTGACATCCACAGTGCCCCCATAACAGTGACATCCACAGTGCCCCCATAACAGTGACATCCACAGTGCCCCCATAACAGTGACATCCACAGTGCCCCCATAACAGTGACATCCACAGTGCCCCATAACAGTGACATCCACAGTGCCCCCATAACAGTGACACATCCACAGTGCCCCCATAACAGTGACATCCACAGTGCCCCCATAACAGTGACATCCACAGTGCCCCCATAACAGTGACATCCACAGTGCCCCCATAACAGTGACATCCACAGTTGCCCCCATAACAGTGACATCCACAGTGCCCCATAACAGTGACAGTCCACATCCACAGTGCCCCATAACAGTGACATCCACAGTGCCCCCATAACAGTGACCATCCACAGTGCCCCCATAACAGTGACAGTCCACAGTGCCCCCATAACAGTGACATCCACAGTGCCCCATAACAGTGACATCCACAGTTGCCCCCATAACAGTGACATCCACAGTGCCCCCATAAACAGTGACATCCACAGTGCCCCATAACAGTGACATCCACAGTGCCCCATAACAGTGACCTCCACAGTGCCCCCAACAGTCCACAGTGCCCCATAACAGTGACACCCACAGTGCCCCCATAACAGTCCACAGTGCCCCCATAACAGTGACACCCACAGTGCCCCCATAACAGTGACACCCACAGTGCCTTTATGTCTTCTCATTCAAATTCCTTATTTCTACTGCTTCCAATGACAAGCTGTTATGTCCTCTAGTCACCTCCAGAGATGCATTCACAATTCCCGCAGCATTATGGGAGCTCTGCTGTTGGGTCATGGATGGAGATGAACAAGCAGCAGAATGTTGACTGCAGCTCTGGCTGTGACTGGAGAACATGAGCCGGTTCCTCAGTGTCGCTGATGTCAGGGTCTTACGCCGTCTGCTCTTATTCCAGGCGTGGTGGGAGACTGGAGGAACCATTTCACGGTGGCACAAGATGAAATCTTTGAGAAGGAATATTGGAGAAAAATGGAGGGGACCGACCTGACCTTCCGCACGCAGCTCTGAGGGCGACCGCCCCCTGCTGACGAACGTTCACATATCCTGTTGCCCACAGACACCGTCAGGACACCATAAAGTTTATTAACCCTTTGGGTCTGGGTTTTTTTTTACAGCAGCAGTGTGCAGCCGGGGCTCTCCAGCTGTTGTGGAACTACATGTCCCAGCATGACACGGAAGCTGCAGACTGTTATGGCATGCTGGGACCTGTAGTTCTACAACAGCTGAAGAGACACAGATCAATGATATACCTGTATATACTGTACGTACCGCCCTGACTGGTCCGTCTGTAACAATGTATGTATGTATCAATAAATGTATCCAATACCATCGTGTGTATCTAATCCTATCCTGTGTGATACTGTCTGCTGAGCTGTGTATCTAATCCTATCATGTATCATACTGTCTGCTGAGCTGTGTATCTAATCCTATCCTGTGTGATACACTCTGCTGAGCTGTGTGTCTAATCCTATCATGTATCATACTGTCTGCTGAGCTGTGTATCTAATCCTATCCTGTGTGATACACTCTGCTGAGCTGTGTGTATCTAATCTCCTATCCTGTGTGTGATACACTCTGCTGAGCTCTGTGTCTAATCCTATCATGTATCATACTGTCTGCTGAGCTGTGTATCTAATCCCTATCCTGTGTGATACACTCTGCTGAGCTGTGTATCTAATCCTATCCTGTGTGATACACTCTGCTGAGCTGTGTATCTAATCCTATCATCTGTGATACTGTTTTTTGACCTGTGTATCTAACCCTTATCTTATATGATACTGTCTGCTGAGCTATGTATCTTTATGTATGTATCTGAGCCATGCATCTAAGCCTTATCATGTATGATACTGTCTGCTGAGATGTGTATCTAACCCTATCCTGTGTGATACTGTCTGCTGAGCTATGTATCTAAGATATGTATCTGAACTATGTATCTAACCCTATTGTTAGAGCAGCTTCCTCTACTGAAAATGAAGTTGTCAAGGATCAAGTGATTCACCGCGGCCGGGGGACAATAAGCACACACAGAGTTGGGGTACAATAGAGTCCGGGGTTCCCCTTCCTCAGTGTTTATACATAAAGACACAAATAGAAAACCAATCAGATGTTTACGGTATAGGACACTGAGCCAATCAGATGTTTACGGTATAGGGACACTGAGCCAATCAGATGTTTACGGTATAGGACACTGAGCCAATCGCAGATGTTTACGGTGTAGGACACTGAGCCAATCAGATGTTTACGGTTATAGGACACTGAGCCAATCAGATGTTTACGGTATAGGACACTGAGCCAATCAGATGGTTTATGGTATAGGACACTGAGCCAATCAGATGTTTATGGTATAGGACACTGAGCCAATCAGATGTTTATGGTATAGGACACTGACAATGAGCCAATCAGATGTTTACTGGTAATAGGACACTGAGCCAATCAGATGTTTACGGTATAGGACACACTGAGCCAATCAGATGTTTACGGTATAGGACACTGAGCCAATCAGATGTTTAAGTTATAGGACACTGAGCCAATCAGATGTTTACTGTATAGGACACTGAGCCAATCAGATGTTTACTGTATTAGGACACTGAGCCAATCAGATGTTTACGGTATAGGACACTGAGCCAATCAGATGTTTTACGGTATAGGACACTGAGCCAATCAGATGTTTACGGTATAGGACACTGAGCCAATCAGATGTTTACGGATTATAGGACACTGAGCCAATCAGAGATGTTTTACGGTATTAGGACACTGAGCCAATCAGAGGTTTACGGTATATAGGACACTGAGCCAATCAGAGGTTTACGGTATAGGACACTGAGCCAATCAGAGTTTACGGTATAGGACACTGAGCCAATCAGATGTTTTACGGTATAGGACACTGAGCCAATCAGATGTTTACGGTATAGGACACTGAGCCAATCAGATGTTTACGGTATAGGACACTGACCAATCAGATGTTTACGGTATAGGACACTGAGCCAATCAGATGTTTACTGTATAGGACACTGAGCCAATGAGATGTTTACAGTATAGGACACTGAGCCAATCAGATGTTTACGGTATAGGACACTGAGCCAATCAGATGTTTACTGTATAGGACACTGAGCCAATGAGATGTTTACGGTATAGGACACTGAGCCAATGAGATGTTTACGTTGTAGGACACTGAGCCAATCAGATGTTTACGGTATAGGAGACTGAGCCAATCAGAGGTTTACGGTATAGGACACTGAGCCAATCGGATGTTTACGATATAGGACACTGACCAATCAGATGTTTACTGTATAGGACACTGAGCCAATCAGATGTTCACGGTATAGGAGACTGAGCCAATCAGAGGTTTATAGGACACTGAGCCAATCAGAGGCTTACGGTATAGGACACTGAGCCAATCAGATGTTTACGGTATAGGACACTGAGCCAATCAGATGTTTACGGTATAGGACACTGAGCCAATCGGATGTTTACGGTGTAGGACACTGAGCCAATCAGATGTTTACGGTATAGGACACTGAACCAATCAGATGTTTACGGTATAGGACACTGAGCCAATCAGATGTTTACGGTGTAGGACACTGAGCCAATCAGATGTTTACGGTATAGGACACTGAGCCAATCAGATGTTTACGGTATAGGACACTGAGCCAATCAGATGTTTACTGTATAGGACACTGAGCCAATCAGAGGTTTACGGTATAGGACACTGAGCCAATCAGATTGTTGGACTGAGCCAATCAGATGTTTACTGTATAGGACACTGAGCCAATCAGATGTTTACTGTATAGGACACTGAGCCAATCAGAGGTTTACTGTAATAAGACACTGAGCCAATGAGATGTTTACGGTATAGGACACTGAGCCAATGAGATGTTTACGTTGTAGGACACTGAGCCAATCAGATGTTTACGGTATAGGACACTGAGCCAATGAGATGTATCCTACTGTATAGGACACTGAGCCAATCAGATGTTTGCGGTATAGGACACTGAGCCAATCAGATGTTTACGGTATAGAGACACTGAGCCAATCAGATGTTTACGGTATAGGACACTGAGCCAATCAGATGTTTACGGTATAGGACACTGAGCCAATCAGAGGTTTGCGGTATAGGACCACTAGCCAATCAGAGGTTTACGGTATAGGACAATGAGCCAATCAGAGGTTTTACGGTATAGGACAATGAGCCAATCAGAGGTTTACAGTATAGGACACTGAGCCAATCAGATGTTTACGGTATAGGACACTGAGTCAATCAGATGTTTACGGTATAGGACACTGAGCCAATCAGAGGTTTAAGGTATAGGACACACTGAGCCAATCAGATGTTTACAGTATAGGACACTGAGCCAATCAGAGGTTTACTGTATAGGACACTGAGACAATCAGAGGTTTACAGCATAGGACACTGAGCCAATAAGAGGTTTACGGTATAGGACACTGAGCCAATCAGAGGTTTACAGTATAGGACACTGAGCCAATCAGATTAGAGATCACAGTGCATGACTGTCTCATGTCAGGACAGAGCAGGTTATGGTGGAACGTGTGGACAAGAGCTGCTCTTTGTCTCTTTTTGTTCCTGAAATGTCCCATTTGAGAGCCGAAAGAGCTGCAAGTGACGCAAAGTCGTGGGGTCCTCTGCCTCTACTGTACTATCTTTGCTTTCAGCTACCGGTGCTGTTGGCTCTTCCCATCTTTCCAAGGGCTTTGGGTCAGACACTGGAGGAATCCACCGCACCTCGAAGATGTCTCTGGTCGTTCAGGAAAGGGAGTCGACCCCGGTTCTGCCTTGGGTAACCTTCCAGCAAAGGTGTAGGACCGCAGAATATTCCTGTGCACCACCTGTGAGAATCCTCTCCCACCTTCTGGCCTCACTGGGATATCTGGATTCGGCTGTCGCACCACCTCATAAGGCCTGGACTCCCGTTTCTCAGCCCCTTGAGCTGTTCAGCTCTGCACCATCACCCAGTCTCCTTGGTGCAAAGGCAATTCCTTTGGCATTCGGTTAGCCAGCAGTGTATGTGGTCCCAATCTCTGAGCCACCAGATCATACATCTCTTAGATCCACCTCTGAAGTTCCTTCTCCTTCTCACGTTTCCTTGAGGGTGATATGGACTTGTCCGGTTCTTCTTAATCTGGTAGAGCCGACATAATGACTCTACCCTCAGAACAAGCACCCTGCTCCAAATGCAACTGAGCAGGACATCTGTATGCCACTGACTCTGCTCTCTGATCCTGGGTGGGGACAGCTACCGCCATCCTTCTACTCGTCATTCTATTGGTCCCTAAGCTGACGTTACGGGCCATTCTTCACTAGATCCTTCCACTGGACCAACCATACCAAGCTCTGTCCCTTGGACTGTGATTTCTCGTACATCTGGGGTCTCATCTTCCTCTCGGTCATCATCAGTGGGTCCAGTCAGACCTTCCACAGGATTTCGGCACAGGACGTCAGCATTAGTATTCTCTAGGCCTGGCCCATTATAAAGGGGTTCTCCGGGAATTAAGAAAATAAAAATTCGTAAATATTACTTTATTATAAATATATTCCCAAATACCTTTCATTAGTTATAATGGCTCGTTTTGTCTGGGGAGCAATCATTAGGAGAAATAAAATGGCCGCCGTCCTATTAGTACACACAGAACCTGTCCTAATCACACAGGAGGACAAGTTACTTCACAACACTGAGGTAAAGAGCTGCCTCATCCTCCTCTCTGCTTGTCAGGGATTATGATCCTGAATACAGTTTAATATGATCTTCAGCTGAATCTCTGTGGGAATGGCGATCATGAGGAGACATGAAGTACAGAGAGGACGGACTGTGATAATGGAGACTCATAAGCTGCATCTCCTCATGAACTCCATTTCTTCAGAGATTCAGTTAAAGTTCTTATCATCTGTATTCAGGATCATCATCCCTGACAAGCAGAGCAGAGAGGAGGATGAGGCAGCTCTTTACCTCAGTGTTGTGAAGTAACTTGTCCTCCTGTGTGATTAGGACAGGTTCTGTGTGCACTAATAGGACGGCAGCCATTTTGCTTCTCCTAATGATTGCTCCCCAGACAAAAACGAGCCGTTATAACTGATGAAAGGTATTTGGGAATATATTTATAATAAAGTAATATTTAAGAATGTTCATTGTCTTAATTCCCGGAAAACCCCTTTAAGGTTTAAAAGTGAATTTGCTGAGGCGAGCCATCCACCGCTGTTCCAGGGCCCCCAACTTGCCTGTGCTTCCGGTGAACCGAAGGATTGTTGAACAGTTAGTAAAGTGTACTCTGGCCCAGTTACGATGTCAGCAAACTTCTCGGTCACTGCCCAGACCACAGCCCACAGCTTCAGTGTGAACAAGCTATGATTCTCAAGTATTTTTCTACTCCTTGCGCAATCACCCGTTCTTGTCCCATCTTGCACCTAGTTGAGTGCTGCACCCAATCCTCACAACCTCCCATCTGTCTGTGACAGCAAGGGTGAAGTCGGCATAGGCCAGTATGGGAGCACTGGTCAAACAACTTCCAGGCATGGTCATCTTCCATATTCCAAAGGAGGGCTCTGTTCTTTGTCTCCCGAGGTGAACCCCCAGCAAGCAGGGCCTACAAAGGTGCTGCCACCTAAGCAAAGTCCTTGATAAACCTTCAGTAGTAATCGATAGGACAGACCATAATTTGCTACCCTTGGTTGGCACTGGCCATTGTTACACGGCTCGGACCTTCGAGTCCATGGGTTGGACCCTCTCTTTGGAAGCTCTGTGCCCCAAGTACTTGAGACTTTCCCTGAAACGGTGACACGCGTGGGGTCTTAGCGCGTCAACCCATGCTCTTCAAACCAGGAAGTCGTTCAAGATGCTCCTCAAACATGGAAGAGAAGAGACAATATCATCGAATAAATAAGCAGGCACTCATGATTTAGCTCCATTAGCCTCTGAACGTGGCAGGGGCATTATTCACTCCAAAGGACATCCTCAGAAACTCATACAATCCCAAAGGTCTGTCTGCGTCTGGCCGGTTTTCCTAGCCTCGCCTTCTAGCGCGCTCAAAGCGAGTTCCGTCTTTACGTGCTGCGCCACATTACACAGTCTGACCGCTCCCGCCAATCTCTGCTTCCAATCTTCCACCATTGGATGGCGTCACAGGCAGGGAGGGGAAGACGCCCACTGAGAAACCCGGGCGTGCCCTCCTCCCAATACCGATGGTGAAAATTAACATATGAGGTCCCAAAAAATAGCGGGGGGCACAGCGTCCCCATGGAGCGACATTTTTGACATTTGTCCGGGGAGCGGGGTAAGTATAACCTGTATGAGGTGCCACGGCATTTCAGGGGGCATTATAGAGGTTGGATAACCCCCTTTAAAACGAAGTTTGGAGCAAAGCGACTTCAGATCTTGGATCCCCGAGCTCACGAAGCTCATCCCTAAATGCGACGCTCAACACTACTGCCTGTGTGTGCGTCTCGCTATGGCTGACAGCCCTCACTAGGTCCTCTCAGGACACCCTGATAATCTGTGGTGTGCACTGCGCGGTTCACTGCCGACCTCTGTCCCTGTTGGTACACCGGCCTTGGAATTTCATGGTCCGGCTTTCAGCCAGGTCTGTGGTCTGGAACCGGCTCCCACAGCGGCTCGGCTCCCACGGCCTCACATGTCCACCTCTCCCTCCTGCATCCTGACCTCCTCCAGGCGGCTGTACACATCTCACAGCTCCCTCTGCTGGGAAGTCCTGTGCATTGCACCGGCTGGGCTGTGTATCTAATCCTGCCATGTGTGATTAGGGTTGCTGCCCCTCCTGCCGATGCAGGTAATTTTTTTTCTCCCAGCAATATTAATTTCCGGTATTTTCTTACAAGGACTGTTACTGATGAGCGCTTGCAGCTCTCGTTAGTACAGCCTTTACCTCCTGCTCCTCCCCCAATTGTGTTAAAGGGGTTGTCCCATGAAAAATATTCTACAGTTTTCAAACCAGCCCCTGGATCTGAATATTTCTTTAATTGCATGTATTTAAAAATTTAGCCACTGAGCCATTCTATAAAATGTATCTGTATAGCGCACATGCTCTTTGTTTTTTCCTTATT
>ONZH01030994.1:0-20852 GCA_900303285.1 Rhinella marina | reverse complement strand
TTCTCATGATGGGACAGATTCAACTTGGGTGGATCAGGCACAGGAACAGATGAATTTTTTGGGGGTTTATTTTAACTTTTATTTAGCAAAAAATAACCACAGAGATATTTATTCGTTATCTCTCTGCGCAGTCTGGCGTTGGGGTTCTCACTTTGATGGCGAGCTGTGCCGCTCTCTCCACAATGGTCTGTAGGTTCTTAGATGGAGACGTTGTTGGCGATTTCAGCACAGAAGGACTTGTTGCTCATCAACAGAACCTCGAGCTCCCATTGTGGACAAGGAATTGTGACAGGAATTTGCGGAACCCTGTGGGCAGCATGTGTTTGGTCTTCTACTTGCTACCGTATCCAATGTTGGGCAATATAGATACGCAGGTAATATTTTTTTCACACTATCCCAAAAATAAAAATTTATGCAGTTTTGCGCAAATAAAACTGGAAACTGGAATTGGAGAGAGGGCCTGTAGGTGGACCTCCGGAAAAATTGTTTGGAGAGAGGGCCTGTAGGTGGAACTCCGGAAAAATTGTTTGAGAGAGGGCCTGTAGGTGGACCTCCGGAAAAATTGTTTGAAGAGAGGGCCTGTAGGTGGACCTCCGGAAAAATTGTTTGGAAGAGAGGGCCTGTAGGTGGACCTCCTGAAAAATTGTTTGAAGAGAGGGCCTGTAGGTGGACCTCCTGAAAAATTGTTTGAAGAGAGAGGGTGCCCTGGAAAATTGTGCTAAAAAAGTGCAGTGGACCTAAAAGAGTGCCCAGTTGGATAAAATGGCGTTTTTTGGTCAGCGTTAGGCAAAGACGATATGGAGAGGAGGAGGAGAGGAGGAGGAGTAGAGAAGAGGAATCGGATACATAAGTTATTTAAATCTTTAGCTGCTTTCCCCCGGAGGAGATTTGAATTCCGGTGAAATCCAGGCTTTGTTCATTTTAATAAGCGTCAGCCTGTCAGCGCTGTCAGTTGACAGGCGTGTACGCTTATCGGTGATGACGCCACCAGCTGCACTGAATACCCGCTCTGACAGCACGCTAGCGGCAGGGCAGGCCAGCACCTCCAAGGCGTACAGCGCCAGTTCAGGCCACGTGTCCAGCTTTGAAACCCAGTAGTTGTATGGAGCAGAGTGATCGCTACGGACGTTGGTATGGTCAGCTAGGTACTCCCTCACCATCTTTCTGTACAGCTCCCCCCTACTCTGCCTAGACTGGGGACAGGTGACAGTGTCTTGCTGGGGGTGACATAAACTGGCAAAGGCCTTGGAGAGCGTTCCCCTGCCAGTGCTGGACAAGCTGCCTGCTCGCCTCCTCTCCCCCGCTACTTGGCCCACAGAACCATGCCCTCTGCCGCTAGCGGCGTCAGATGGGAAGAATTGTTTCAGCTTGTGCACCAGGGCCTGTTGATATCTATTCACTCTCATACTCCTTTCCTCTGCAGGGATGAGAGTGGAAAGGTTCTGCTTGTACCGTGGGTCCAGGAGAGTGAACACCCAGTAATCGGTGTTTGAAAAAATTTCTTCTAAACGCGAGGGTCACGGGATAGGCAGCCTAACATGAAGTCTGCCATGTGCGCCAGAGTCCCAACACGCAAGAATTCCCTCTCCTCACTGGCCTGACTCTCCATTTCTCCTCCTCCTCCTCCAAGTCCTCCTCTTCAGCCCATACACGCTCAAGAGTTAAGGACTGAGCACTGGTACCCTCTACTGTCTCGCCGACATTCTCCTCCTCTTCCTCCTCATCCTCATCCCCCTCCTCCGATACGCGCTGAGAAACAGACCGGAGGGTGCTCTGGCTATCAAGCGACGTATCTTCCTCCACCGTCTCTTGTGACAAGCGCAAAGCATCCGACTTGATGCTGAGCAGTGAGTTTTTCAACAGGCAAAGCAGCGGGATGGTGAGGCTGATAATGGCGGCATCGCCGCTGACCATCTGTGTTGACTCCTCAAAGTTGCTCAACACCTGGCAGATATCAGACATCCACGTCCACTCCTCATTGTAGACTTGAGGAATCTGAGAGACCTGACTACCAGTTCTGGTGGAAGTTGACATCTGGCAGTCTACAATCGCTCTGCGCTGCTGGTAAACTCTGGATAACATGTTTAATGTGGAATTCCATCTCGTGGGCACGTCGCACAACAGTCGGTGAGCGGCAGTTGTAGGCGGCGCTGCGCTGCCCTGAGAGTGGCAGCATCTGTGGTCGACTTGCGGAAATGCGCACAGATGCGGCGCACCTTGGTGAGCAAATCAGACAGATTGGGGTATGTCTTGAGGAACCGCTGAACTATGAGATTGAACACGTGGGCCAGGCATGGCACATGTGTCAGTCTGCCGAGTTGCAGAGCCGCCACCAGGTTACGCCCGTTGTCACACACAACCATGCCTGGCTTGAGGTTCAGCGGTGCCAGCCACACATCGGTCTGCGCCGTGATGCCCTGTAACAGCTCTTGGGCGGTGTGCCTTTTGTCACCTAAGCTCAGCAGTTTGAGCACCGCCTGCTGGCGCTTACCCACGGCACTGCTGCTGCGCCTAGAGCTACCGACTGAAGGCGCCGTGCCCACGGATGGTAATTAGGTGGAGGAGGAGGGTCGAGGAGGAGGAGGCATAGTACGTCTGAGAGACCGTGACCGAGGTAGGCCCCGCAATCCTCGGTGTGGGCAGTACATGAGCGGCCCCAGGGTCATTCTCGGTCCCAGCCTCCACCAAGTTAACCAATGTGCCGTCAGTGAGATATAGTGTCCCTGCCCGGCAGCACTTGTCCACGTGTCCGTGGTTAGGTGGACCTTCTCAGAAACAGCGTTGGTCAGGGCACGGATGATGTTCTGTGACACGTGCTGGTGTAGGGCTGGGACGGCACATCGGGAAAAATAGTGGCGGCTGGGGACAGAATACCGAGGGGCAGCCACCGCCATGAGATTTCGAAAGGCCTCGGTCTCTACCAGCCTATAGGGGCAGCATCTCCAGGCTAAGCAATTTGGAGATGTGGACGTTGAGGGCTTGGGCATGTGGGTGGGTGGAACTGTATTTCCTCTTGCGCTCCAAGCGTCTGCTGTAAAGACAGCTGAACGCTGCGCTGGGACACGTTGGTGGACACTGTGGAGGATCGTGGAGGCGAAGGTTTGGTTTTCCGGCGGGAGGCGCTCGTGCCGGGGTCCTGGGCAGGGGGTTGACTAGCAGAGGCAGCGAGTGACGCAGGGGGTTGACTAGCAGAGGCAGCGAGTGACACAGGGGAAGGAGCAGTGGTGTGACCCGCAAGAGGTGGTGAACGGCCTTGGTTCCATTGAGTGGGTGTTTAGCACTCATATGCCTGCGCATGCTGGTGGTGGTTAGGCTAGTAGTGGTGGCACCCCTGCTGATCCTGGTGTGGCACAGGTTGCACACCACAGTCCGTCGGTCATCCTCACTTTCTTTAAAGAACCTCCAGACTTGCGAACATCTAGGCCTCGCCACGGGAGCTCACTACGTGAAACAGTTTGCTGCTGATGCACCAGCTCTGGCCCTGCTTCTCCCTCTGGCCACACCACTGCCTCTTACAACCTGTTCTGGTGGCAGCACTCGCCTCCGCCTCAGAAGCACTGTCTTCACTCGGCATATCAACCCAGCTTGGGTCAGTCACCTCGTCATCCTCCGATTCCTCAGTCTGCTCCCCCCTCGGAATTCCTCCCCTAACAACAACTTCACCACTGTCTGACAACCGTGTCTCCTCATCGTCCGACACCTCTTTACAAACTTCTTCCACTAAGTCAACATTGTCATCATCATCATCATCACCCTACAGACTGCGACAGTTGGAAAACTTGGGCATCGGGAACGAGGTCAGCAGCAACCTGATAAGTGGTTTGTGACTCTGGGAAGGGTCAAGAAAACAGTTCCTGAGAGTATGCCGGATCGCATTCCAAATTTTCCTGGGAGGGGGCAGACTGCGGCGAAGGAGGTTGAGGTGCAGGAGACATACGAGTGCTCCCTTGGGTAACATGGGTGGACTGCGTGGAAGACTGACTGGTGGACAAATTACTTGAAGCATTGTCCGCAATCCACGAGATCAGCTGTTCGCACTGTTGTGGTTTCAACAGGTCCTCTACCACGTGTCCCTGTAAGTTGAGACATGAAGCTAGGGAGTGTAGCTCTGCGGCGTTCCACAGCTCCCTCATCAGCAGGTACTGTCTCACCCTGCCCAGGACCACGGCCTCTGCCCCCTGCAGTAATTGAATGCCCACGCCCTTGTCCACGACCCTTAGCCCTGGGGTTCAACATTTTTTGTATATAAGTGTATGATATAAAAAAAAAAAAATTAAACGGGCCTGGTCTACTTGAAACCCACAAACTTGTTCAGTCTGGTAGAATTAAGTGACGTACAGAAAGTGTCACCTGCGACAGATTATACGGATTGGAGCGAGTGTGCTGGAACTGTGACACACAGAAAGGTTACACACAGCTGAGTAAAATGGATTTGTATCACTGAGCCTAAAACAACAAAAAAAATTTTTTTAAAATTTTGTTTTTATATTTTTTTAAATTTTGTTTTTTTGGGAACGTGACGTGCAGGAACTATCGTAGAACTGACTGACACCCTGTTAACGGTGCTTATTTAGACTGCGACCCAGACAAATGTCGCACAGAGAGTTTTCTGGATCAAGCTGTAGATGATATTGGTAGGCAAATGACTTGGTTGTATTCTGTGACGTACAGAAAGTGTCACCTGGACAGTATGTACGGATCGGAGCGAGTGTGCTGAACTGTCACACACAGAAAGGTTACACGCAGCTTGAGTAAAATGGATTTGTTTCACTGAGCTAAAACAACTGAAACACTAATTTTTTTTAAAAATTTTGTGTTTATATTTTTTTTAAAAATTTTGTTATTTTTGGGAACGTGACGTGCAGGAACTATCGGAGACCTAACTCACACCCTGTTAACGGTGGCTATTTAGACTGCGACCCAGACAAATGTCGCACAGAGAGTTTTTGGGATCAAGCTGTAGATGTTATTGGTAGCAAATGACTTGGTTGTATTCTGTGACGTACAGAAAGTGTCACCTGGGACAGTATATACGGATTCAGAGCGAGTGTGCTGAACTGTGACACACAGAAAGGTTACACACAGCTGAGTAAAATGGATTTGTATCACTGAGCCTAAAACAACTGAAAAAATAATTTTTTTTTTAATTTTGTTTTTTTGGGAACGTGAAGTGCAAGAACTATCGTAGAACTGACTGACACCCTGTTAACGGTGGCTATTTAGACTGCGACTCAGACAAATGTCGCACAGAGAGTTTTCTGGATCAAGCTGTATACGTTATTGGTAGCAAATGACTTGGTTGTATTCTGTGACGTACAGAAAGTGTCACCTGGACAGTATATATGGATTGGAGTGAGTGTGCTGAACTGTGACACACAGAATGGTTCCACACTGCTGTGTGCAATGGATTTGTATCACTGAGATAGAACAATAAAAATAAAAACAGGGTTAGATATGGCGATAGCTGCACTACTAGTGCCAGCCAGCCAAGCCAGGAGACAAAAAAAAAATTTCTTCTAGCACTTAGAAGGGCTGTTGGGTTCTTTGTGGGTGATTCCTGCTTAACAGAGAACTAAATGCAGGCCCTAACACTGTCCCTGAAAGGCAGCAGCTCTATCCCTAACAACATCCAGACGGCATCTGAGCCGAGCACCGCGGCCAGTCACTAGTATATTCCAGGGTCACCTGATCAGGCCAGCCAACCCCTGCTATCGACATGTAAGGGCCCCATGTGATGCTGAGTGTACCGTAGAGTCTCCTGGCTTGTGATTGGCTGTGTTTATAGGCGCCAAAAAAGCACGATGCGGAAGTTGCCATTTCCTCGAGTATGGCGAGATACTCGTCCGAGCAGCGAGCACTTACGAGTACCCTAATACTCAAACGAGCACCAAGCTCGGACGAGTATGCTCGCTCATCTCTATTTACTACCTTTTGTTGAATAAGATATATCTGCTTATATAGCAAAAAACATTTCCATTCGGCCTGAAGTAAACCATAAGATATCAAATGGGCATCAAAGAGTGAAAGAAAAGTCAAGAAAATAATAGATACTAAAAACAGGAGAGATGAGCATCTGTCAACACAACTCCAAAAACTCTAAAAATCAGCGAAATGTGACAGGATTGTCTATGCAAATTTCTTTTTGTCACATTTGAGTCTGACTTAAAATCAGGGATAGCTTGGAAGCTATGACCATAAAACAGCTATAAATCTCATTTAGACACAAGATTACAAATGTTTTCTTTGTTGTGCATTAGGGGCCATGAGGCGAAATTTTAGCTTTTTCACTTCCTCTCAAACTTCTCTGCAAATGTATCAATTTAGGCTCTTTGTTATGCAAATCTCATGTGTAAGAGGACTATTTTTTCCTGTTATCCAACCACTAAATGTAATCACAGGGAAGAAAAAAAATCTGTATCAAGGGGGCATTTAGTGGGTTTCTATGTACCGGCTTATTTCTTATTTATAAGGTCTGCCAACAGAATAGATGATGAATAACCATATGAAGAATAGTTCTTTAGATGGGAATGGGCATATATCAAGTGGCATTTTTTAGAACTATATCCACTCTGGGATGGTGTTTGTTGACACATGTGAAGGGTAATGCAGGAGCAAAGTACTAGAATCTAATAGATCACAGTGTGGATCCTACAGGTGCTTGATAGAAGTGATCATTGTACGCTCTCCCTAATCCTAAGAACTATATAGGGGGAAATTGTCCCTGGTGTAGCTCTAATTGGAGCAGCTTCCCTGAAAAGAGCAACCCCTCAGTTTCTGGAACCTTGGTCCTAAGCGGACCTTTACCACCCCGACCCCTCCCCTCCACCCGATGCTTTTCACCATAAAATGGCTAATCAACGAGCAGCGTGGCGGGGTATATTGCTAAAATGCCACCTTTATGACCACACTGTGATCTATTAGATTCTAGGACCCAGTTAAAGCTCTATAATCCACAGCACCTGCCTGAATTAACCCTATCACTACTGAACCTCAAAACATATACCTCTTTGAACCTGAGCTTGATCCTTTACATGGAAAACACCTTCTCTTTTTTATATTTATCTTTTAATCTACTTAATAAAGGTTATATCTTAATCATTATTCATAAATTAGGGTCCTAGATACTCTGCATACTTCCTAAATTACTTCATGAGTAAATTGTGTGAATATCATATTGTTTGAAAAATTTTTGGCAGCTGTGCCATGTAGCTTTGCATTGCTCTTTCTTCCTTTTCTTTTGATGCATGAATGATAGTTATCCAAGTACAGATTTTTTTTTTATAGTAAAGTTACAAAAAAGGGCCAAGGAAAGGGGTAAAAATGGGTGAGTCGGGATGAATATTATCAGTTACCTGTATATTCTGCCTGACAGGAACATACAGTGGTGCGTGAAAGTTTGCAAACCCTTCAGAATTTTCTATATTTCTGCATAAATGCAATTTATTTTCACACAAGTCATAAAAGTAGATAAAGATAACTAAGTCTGATCTGTTTTAAGAACAGGAATCTATCAACGTTTGATCTTCAAAATACATTTGTGGAATTTTATCATGGCACGAACAAATGAGATTTCTGAGAGCCTCAGAAGAAGAGTTGTTGATGCTCATCAGGTTGAAAAAGATTACAAAACCATGTCTAAAGATCTTGGACTCCATCAGTCTACATTCAGACAGATTGTGTGCAAATGAAGGAATTTCAGGATCATTATTTCCGCCCCCAGGAGTGGTCAACCAACAAAAAGCACGTCAAAAGAAAGGTGTGTTAAAATCTGCAAGGTCAAAAGGTGTGTAAAAATCTGCAAAGCAATACAGGATAAACTCTAAGCAACTAAAGGCCTTTCTCATATTAGTTTATAAGTCTTCATAAGTCCACTACCAGAAGGACATGGGAGGAAAAAGTTGATGCTCTTTAAATGAAACATTGCTGCCCATCTGCTGTTTTATAAAGATGCCCTGGACAAGCCAGAAGACTATTGCATTCAATGTTTTGTGGAAAGATGAGATGAAAATAGTTTAAAATGGTTTAAATGGGAAGCATTATCTTTGGAGAAAGGAAAGCACTGCATTCCAGTATAAAGACATAGAAACATAGACATAGAAACATAGAAGATTGACGGCAGAAAAAGACCACCTGGTCCATCTAGTCTGCCCTTTTATTATCCTTTTATTGTTATCTTAGGATAGATACATGTTTATCCCAGGCATGTTTAAATTCAGTTACTGTGGATTTATCAACCACCTCTGCTGGAAGTTTGTTCCAAGCTTCTACTACTCTTTCAGTGAAATAATATTTTCTAATGTTGTTCTTGATTTTTCCCCCAACTAACCTCAGATTATGCCCCCTTGTTCTTGTGTTCAGTTTCTTATTAATAACCCTTCCCTCCTGAACTTTATTCAGTCCTTTAACATATTTAAAGGTTTCAATCATGTCCCCCCTTTCTCTTCTTTCCTCCAGACTATACATATTAAGAACTCTGAGTCTTTCTTGATAAGTTCTATGCTTTAGACCTTCCACCATTTTTGTAGCTCTTCTTTGGACCCGTTCTATTTTAGCAATATCCTTTTGTAGGTGAGGTCTCCAGAATTGAACACAGTATTCCAGATGTGGTCTCACTAGAGCTCTATACAGAGGGATCATAATCTCCCTCTTTCTGCTCGTTATACCTCTAGCTATGCAGCCAAGCATACGATTTGCTTTCCCCACTGCCTGGCTGCATTGGTTACTCATTTTGAGGCTGTCAGAGATGACTACCCCCAAATCCTTCTCTTCTGAGGTCTTTGTTAGCACAGAACTGCCAATACGATACTCAGATAGTATGTAGACCTCCTCCTATCTGTGAAACACGGTTGTGGTAGTATCATGGTTTGGGCCTGTTTTGCGGCATCTGGGCCAGGACAGCTTGCCACCATCAATGGAACAATTTTAAAGGAAGATGTCAGGACATCTGTTTGTTTGCTGAATCTCAAAGAGAATGTGGGCCATGCAGCAAGGCAATGTCCCAAACAAAACAAGTTGTTCTACCAAAGACTGGTTAAAGAAGAATTAAGTTGAAGTTTTGGAATGTCCAGACTAGGGATGAGCGAACCGAACCGTAACGAACCAGATTAGTTACGAACTTTCCCGAAAGTTCGGTTCGTCATCGAACCAAATTTTCAGAAAGTTCGTGACGAATCTGGTTAAAATAACGGCGACGCAAAATATACGCATATTTATTGAGAATGTACGCTAATGCGTACATATTCAGTTAAGTGGCGTACCTTTGACAACGCTAGACTGTATGTTCGTTACTTGAGTAGGAATGTTCGCAGACGCAGTATATGCGTACGCTAATGCGTACATATTCAGTTAAGTAGCGTACCTTTGACAACGCTAAACTTTGTAATGTTCCAACTTAACTACTGTATGTTCGTTACTTGAGTAGGAATGTTCGCAGACGCAGTGTATGCGTACGCTAATGCGTACATATTCAGTTAAGTAGCATACCTTTAACAACGCTATACTGTATGTTCGTTATTTGTGCGGGAATGTTCGCATTAGCGTACGCATTAGTGTAAATTCTCAAATATGCGTATATTTTGCGTCGCCGTTGTAGAAGTCACTTGGATTTTTTCCACTTTTTTCATTGTAATAGCAACTGCAAGTAAACGAAACTATACCCTATCAGACTCCCATTATTGTAGCAGCAATTATTCAGCCATTATAGCAAGGTTCGTTTTAGGTTCGGTTCGTACGAATCCGAACTTCACTAAAGTTCGCCGAAGCGAACCGAACCGAACTTTTCAAAAGTTCGCTCATCCCTAGTCCAGACCTTGATCCAATAGAAATGTTGTGCAAGGACCTGATCAAACAGGCAATGAGAGGAAACAAACCAAACAACACTGTTGAAGCACCAGATATTAAAAGCATTGGTTCACATACTTTTGCCACTCAAAGAAAGGTGATATTGGATCATTTTCCTTAATAAATAACCAAGTCTATTATTATTGACTCATTTGTTTAATTCTGTTTTAATTATCTTTAAAGAGGTTGTCTCACTTCAGCAAACGGCATCTATCATGTACAGGAAGTTAATACAAGGCACTTACTAATGTATTGTGATTGTCCATATTGCTTCCTTTTATGGCTAGATTAATTTTTCCATCACAGTATACAATCCAGAAGTGGTGGTTGTGCTTGGACACTGTAAAAGTGCTGGACTGTTCTCACTACCATGGTCCCAGCCCCCAGAGACACAGACTTTTTTCTATATTGTGCAAGCATGACCACCGCTGATGTCTGCACGGTAAGGTGCTGTGACTTTTTTTCTGTTTCAGCTGCATTTTTCTATGCCTGGGAATTTAAATTCTAATATCTTGTCACGGTACAGGATCGGACTTTCGGTGTGATAGCCCGATCCTGCTGATAGCACTATGCAAAGGAGCGGAGAGGACCATAAGACTCACCCTGTAAGTTAACAGACTGCAGGCACAGGGACCAGTCTGTTAGTCCTTTCATTTATGTGATGTGGTTGAGAAGGGCTTAATGGAGTCCATGAGTTCGGCTCACCACTAATTTTATGAATAAAACAGCTTTGGCATTCCTCAAAACTGTAAACTACATCTAGCTCTTAACATTCTGAGCAAAGGGCCATTTATACTAATGCTGTGCCAAAGAGGTGACCAGATTCTGTGATGTACCATAATTACACATCTCCACGTGAAAACATTTGAGTTGAATTTCCATTATCGAGGCTGCTTTCTTATAGTGAACAAATCCATAGAAAGCATAGTAATAATATTACAGTAAGAAATGCCAACTGTCTAATATTAAAAAAATGTCAGCTACATTTCAGGATGTCGGTAGAACAATATTTCCCCCATCATTATAATAAAATTATTACACAGCTGAAGGCAAAGGTTTAGAGAAATAGTCCACAAAAATTGCTTTAATCCCCTTACATTTACATAATGACAAAGAGAATAAATGCGTATACAGCATAATAAAATGACTAGCAACATATTTTAAAGGTTATCAGAATCATGGTCATTTCAGACATTGGAGAATTTAAATGTTAGTGTGCCATACAAAGACAGAAATTGTAGGCTATTAGAGCATTAGGGCCTCGAATGAGTGGTTCCCTGCTCAAGACCACCCTCTATAAGTCAAAGTGAAAAGATAATGACAACCTCGATGGCAGATGACAAAGTCTAGCCACCCATTTGTTACATGGATTATCATTCAGCTAGCTGCATCATCACCTAAAAATCAGCTGTTGGCCGGGGGGGCTTTCTCAATTGCTGCAGAACTCTCAGAATAAAGGGGCTATCTGTGGTATCATATGAGATACAACTAAATCATGATGTCCAGCTCAAGAGATTTTTATAGGAGCTGCTATAATCCAAAATCAATGTAATACTTCTCCATGGGATGTGTCTGGTGTTGCAAGTCAGCTGGAATACCTGGCACAGCACAAACACTTGAATAGAATTTTTAATGGTGTCGTACAAACACATAACATGATCTATAAGGACCTCACTTACTGTATTTGGATACTTCAGTGGTATTTCATGCTAAAGAAGAAACTATTCGCCTTATCACTAAAGAAACCATAAAACAACTGAGGTTTTTGATTGCTAATAGCCTAGAATAAATATTGCTGTGGATTTACCTAGATACAATTTAGAAAAATGTCACCTTTACAAACACACATTTGGTTCTTCTGTTTATGTGCTCAGTTTATATTTCACTTTTATAATATTAACTTAATATAACATATATATATATATATATATATATATATATATATATATATATGTCTAATATAGGGTGGGCCATTTATATGGATACACCTAAATAAAATGGGAATGGTTGGTGATATTAACTTCCTGTTTGTGGCACGTTAGTATATGGGAGGGGGAAAACTTTTCAAGATGGGTGGTGACCATGCCGGCCATTTTGAAGTCCACCATTTTAGATCCAACTTTAGTTTTTTCAATGGGAAGAGGGTCATGTGACACATCAAACTTATTGAGAATTTCACAAGAAAAGACAATGGTCTGCTTGGTTTTAACGTTACTTTATTCTTTCATGAGTTATTTACAAGTTTCTGACCACTTATAAAATGTGTTCAAAGTGCTGCCCATTGTGTTGGATTGTCAATTCAACCCTCTTCTCCCACTCTTCACACACTGATAGCAACACTGCAGAAGAAATGCTAGCACAGGCTTCCAGTATCCATAGTTTCAGATACTGCACATCTCGTATCTTCACAGCATAGACAATTGCCTTCAGATGACCCGGCTTCAGAGGTCCGGCTTTCTGGGGTGAAGACAGTGGCCACCCTAGCTGCTGTGGAGGTCACAGTTAAAGGGGAGGGCGCTGTGGATGTTTCTGTTAAGGGGCGGGCTGCTGTGGAGGTCACTGTTAAAGGGGCGGGCACTGTAGAGGTCACTCTCGATATCTTTTAACGACACACACACAAACATTAAATGAAATAAATTAAATATACCCGGGCGAAGCCGGGTCCTTCAGCTAGTATATATATATATATATATATATATATATATATATCATAATAACAGGGAGTTTATCAACAGGAAGTTCACTGATTAAGGGCTCGTGCACAAGTACATATTTTTTTCTGTTCCATTACATTTTTTTGCCGGACCGTGTGTGGAACCATTCATTTCAATAGGTCAATAGGGCAGGGAGACGGAGCTCAGCCATGGAGCTGAAAATGTAGCGAAACGTCATAGGGAGGAACTTCTGTGTGTGCCTGGAGGAGAGGCGAATGGTGTCGTCGAATAGCCTATGACACCCTAATACTGGGAGTCATAGTTTTGTCTTACTGTATCCCCCTCCATGTAATGTTCACTGATGCCCAATAACAGTCTGGTCATTCTGGGAGTTGTAGTTCTATCTTTCTATAATATCCATTGATGCTGTGTAATAACAGTCTGGTAATGCTGAGGGTTGTAGTTATCGCCTCTTATAACCTTTCCGTATAATGTCAACTTCTGTTCCATAATAACAGCTTGGACATGCTGAGAGTTGTAGTTCTCTCCTCTTTTATCCCCCCATGTATTACCCACTAATTTTCACCTGTTTTATACTGCCAGCAGTAGTTCCGGCAGAGAACAGTTTCATGGAGTTCTCTGGATCCGGCATTGCTAGAGGTTATCAGAGTGCCGCCGGCCCAATTGTACCCAGAGAGCACCAGCCGGCTGTACTCAGAACATCTTGCTGGAACTTTTGCTGGTAGTGTGAAACAAACTCACGGAAAAATAAGGTGGTCTCAAATGGCAGAACATGCTCAAAACCCCAATGCTGTAGCGCATATATAACTGGGGGAGCAGATCCCGCACATGCGGCCCGCTGCAGAACGTAATCCCCAGCAAAAAATGCATACAATGGAGGATGCCTACAGCGGACCACATGTACCACAGTGGTCTCAAATGGCAGAACATGCTCAACCCCAATGCTGTAGCGCATATAACTGGGGGAGCAAGTCCCGCACATGTGGCCCGCTGCAGAACGTAATCCCCAGCAAAAAAATGCATACAATGGAGGATGCCTACAGCGGACCACATGTACCACAAAAATATCCTACACAGGGTAGACAAATGTGCGGATGTGACAATCTACATAGAAAACAATTCACGGAAAATGGTGCACTACAGCGGAAAATGCCGTTGACAATATATGGCTAAACCCTCACTCTGATGTTAAAATGAGACTTTCGCCAGTATATCCTTATATCAAAGACATACCGGAGCCCGAGCACCGCGTCAAGGTATCTCAGTTGGCAGTGTGAAACAGGCTAACCTGGTCATGATCAGACTTTAGTAGTTCTCTTATCACTATAATGGTGTTCTGTAGCAGCTGAGGTGTACATTAGGCTTTGTTCACATCCGCGCTAGTGTCGTTTACAGTTCTGCTCTGTCATAGTAGCACAACAATAAAAATCATGGTAGTACGGTACCTGGCGCATCCGGATATGGGGGTCCAATTCAGATTCTTGATATGGGGCCCAGTGATTTTTATGGATGCCCCTGGATGTAGCTGTCCATGTATGTTAACTGTCCATATAAGGACAGTGCAGCTTTCTGAATCATGATGCTCTGACTGGGGACTTGGAGGGAGGGGACACTGATACCTCATAGCTGGCGTCAAAACCTAGGAGAAGCAGCGCAGCTCAGGGACACAGAGCCCACTCGCCCCCTGCCAATGTACAGGACCTCTAACAGCATTAAGAACAACTTATATTATCCTTAAAGTGAACCTGTCACCTTGAAAATGTAGTCCAGTCTGCCAGGGGCATCCTATAAATATACTTTAACCACTTCCCGTCCGCCCAATGACTATAAACGTCTGGGAAGTGGTTACTTATCTCTGAATGGACGTTGCTGAACACAGTGGGGTCCCTGCCAGGGGTGAGCGCTGTGTATACAGATCAGCAAGCGATATGTGCGCTTCCTGTTCCGGCCCGTTGGTCACGTGATCGCCGGGGCCGGGAGCGTGCAGGAGCTGCCGGGTCTCTCATAGTATTATGCTGTATAGCCTCTCTGGGGATGTACTTCCACTGTAACTGGGGCTACTATGTCAGCCCCAGTTACAGGAAAATCAATAGTGAAAAAAAAAAATTAAATGTCCCCCAGAGGTCTTGTATGACCTTATGGGGGACACAAAGTGCAAAATAAATAAAAAAAATAAATAAATAAAAATAAAGAGTATTATAAAAATTTAAAAAAATCACATATAAAAAAATAATTTTCCCACAAATATGTCATTAAAAAAATGTTACAAATAAAAATAAATAAATAAAATAGACATATTTGGTATCACCGCGTCTGCAGCGACTGGCTCTATAAAAATATCACATGATCTACCCCATCAAGTGAACAGCGCAAAAAAAATCGAATAAAAATTATGCCAAAAAAGCTTTTTTTTGTCGCCTCACCTACCAAAAAACATAATATCAAACAATCAAAAAGTCGTATGCATCCCAAAATGGTAGCAATAAAAACGTCACCTCATCCCTCAAAAATGAGCCCCCACACAAGATCATAGCCAGAAAAATGGAAAAAATATAGCTCTTAAAAAATTGCAACACAAAAACATGATTTATTTTCTAAAAATGCTCTTATTGAGTAAAACGTAAAAAAAATAAATAAAACATAGACATATTTGGTATTGTTGCGTCCGCTACAACTGGCTCTACAAAAATATCACATGATCTACCCCATCAAGTGAACAGTGTAAAAAAAAATATAGAAAAATGCCCCTAGACTGCTTTTTTTTGTGACTTAACCTCCCAAAAATTAGATTAAAAAGTGATCAGAAAGCCGGATATATCCTAAAATGGTGCCAATAAAAAGCACAGCTTGTCCTGCAAAAAATAAGCCCTCACGCAGCTCAGTCCACAGAAAAATTAAAAAGTTATCGCTCTTAAAAACCATGACAGAAAATTCCATGTTAGAAAATGCAGATGCTTCTCCTCCCCTTCTGAGCCCTGGCGTATCCCCAAATATGACTACATGTGGGGTGTTTCTGCAAACTGCAGAATCGGGGAAATAAATATTGAGTTTTGTTTTGTTGTTAACCCTTGATGTGTTACAGGAAAAAATTAATAAAATGGAAAATCTTCAAAAAAAGTGATATTTTGGAATTTCGCATGTATTTTGCTTTAATTCTTGTGGACTACTTAAAGGGTTAACAACATTTCTAAAACCAGTTTTGAATAGTTTGAGGGGTGTAGTTTCTAAAATGGGGTAATTTATGGGTGTTTTTTATTATGTAAGCCTCACAAACTGACTTCAGAACTGAACTGGTCCATAAAAAAGTTGATTTTGCAAATTTGCAAATTTAAAATTCTAAACCTTCTACTGTCCTAAAAAAATAAAATGACACTACCAAAATGATGCCAACATAAAGTAGACATATGGGGAATGTCAATTAATGAGTATTTTAAGGGGTATCACTATCTGTCTTAAAAGCAGAGAGATTCAAATTTAGAAAACAGTGAATTTTTTCAAATTTTCGTTAACTTTCAGATTTTTTTTATAAATAAAATTAAAACATATCGACTGAAATTTACCATTAACTTGAAGTACAATGTGTCACAAGAAAACAGTCTCAGAATCGCTTGGATAAGTAAAAGCATTCCAACGTTATTACCACATGATGTGACACATGTCAGATTTGCAAAATTAGGCCTGGTCAGGAAGGGGTTAATGGCCCAGATCTGAAGTGGTTAATATACATTTTGCACCTTTAAATGGGTTTTCTGGGAGTTAACTGATGACCTATCCTCAGTATAGGTCATCAGTATCTGATCGGTGGGGGTCTGACACATCAGCTGTTTGAGAAGGCACCGGTGCTCCCGTTAGCGCACAGAGGCCATTTCTCAGCTCATGAAGCACAGAGCCGTACATTGCAAAGAGGTTGTGCTTGGTATCGTGCTCAGCCTCATTCACTTGAATGGGGCTGAGCCGCTCCTGGGCCACGTGACCGATGAACGTGATGTCACTGGCCTAGGAAAAGCTGAAAGAAGGCCACAGCGCTCACGGGAGCACCGGTGCCTTCTCAAACAGCTGATGGGTGGGGGTTATGGGTGTTGGACCCCCACCAATCAGATACTGATAACGTATCCTGAGGATAGGTCATCAGTAGTTAATGCCCGGAAAACCCCTTTAATTAAAGGGGAGGACATGTCAGCTCTCCTGTCATGCCTGTTTTAATAAACAATTGTCCCTCTGTTCCTCCTAGAAATGCATGAATAAATTGAGGCTGACTCTCCCAGACTTTGTATAGACACTTTTATTATAGGTGGAATACAACTATTCACTTTTATTAGTTTTAATGTTATGGCTGATCTGGGTATGCTTTGATTGCTATGGATACAGATCCCTCTGTTTATGTAATTTTTTCGTTATTTTCCCACTTTACACTGTTACCAGTTGTGTCTTTAACCATGTTTTATGTGATCCAATATTCCCCATCTGTTACAGTACATATCTATCTATCTAAAATAAAAAATCAGGCAGCACTCTCAAAAAAGTAAAAGGCAAATCAAAATTTATTTACCCATGTGGGACGTGCGACGTTTCGGCTCGACTGAGCCTTTCTCAAGCAACAACCAACAGTGCAAGCAGAGTATATAAAGGTAAAGTACATGTGACAAACAATTACATCATTAGTCAATTACATAATCACAAAATATCACAAACAGTGCAAAAAATACCATTAAAGTGCATATACAAATGTGTACAGCATGTAAAAAGTGCAATACAAGATCATAGTACATAATCAGACATCACAGTCATGATTATAATCGTGTAAATGGCATAATAAATCCATAATGATGTGACATATTAAATCAAAAACCAAAGTAAAACAAACACACATTTAATTAAAAGCTATATAACTATCTATCTATCTAATGGCAAGAGATGAGGCAGCACTCCAAAACTTGGTTATAGTTGTGAATCTTTATTCCCGTATGACGTTTCAATACTGCTCAATTGTCAAGCAATACATAGATGCTTCCTCAAGGTTTATATAGCTAACAAAGTCATACTGACTAATGTGTTTAGTGATTGCAATCGGTCATATTAGCATAATTACTCATTAGTGCATATAAGGTAAAAAAGTAGAAAATATATACATAAAGTGTAAATCTATCTATCTATCTATCTATCTATCTATCTATATCTATCTTCTTTCTGTCTATCCATCCTTTATTACATACAGTAGCAGGCAAGTTGACCAACAGTGCCACCTATAGACCAGACAATAGTATGAGAAAAACTGTGTAAATGAGATTGTAAATTGCAGTATAATCACAGGATTAAGATAATTGAATTATAGAATATAGCACAGAAATTCCAGCTTTGTGCGATATGGATACTGTGCTGGTGTTGCTTATCAATTTTAATTATTTAGCCTTATGATATATGAATTAATTTGACTGTATAAAATGCATAGTTGAAGTTTTTTGTTAGATTCAGTTGTCAGGAACTATTTCTCTGCACATCTGTTTAGCAATGGTGCTAGAAATATCAATGTGATAGCAGTATTTTGACAGGCTGTATGGTAAGAAACATTGGGGTCAATTACAATACAGTTACAGCGTGCAGAATGTATGGTTAGCTACATGTGGACGAAATTGTTGATACCCTTTCGTTAAAGAAAGAAAAACCTACAACAGTCACTGAAATAACATGAAACTGAATAAAAAATCATCTAATGAAAATGAGACATACTACATACTCACCTGATCCACTTGATTGTTGAGAGACCATCGCGGCCATCTTGATTGAAGAAAACGCACCAAATCTTGTGTGCACTGAATTGTGACATCACCACGTCATCACACTGGCCAGGCACGGTGATCACGTCAGTGTGCGCAAGATTTGGCGCGTTTTCAATGGCCAAATTGACAGCAATGGCTTCTCTGCAATCAAATGGATAAGGTGAGTATCTACTTTTTTTAACCCCTGATCAATCTCTGAAAGATATCAATGTGACTCTCTGATGCCACGATCACTGTTGATCGTGGCATCTGCGAGGTTCAATGACGAGTGGCGGCGTGATCGGCGTTCCCCCTCATTGCACCTGCTACAGACAATAGAATGTGATTCATCATGAAGTACTTTGTAACAAATCGAATTTCTTTTTGAATTTCGGTGAAGCAGCTGAATCAAATTTTTCAACACTTCGCTCATCACTAGTATGTACCACACTAAATATAGACCAAAGAAAGTTAAGGAGAAGGTTGTCTCGGATTAGAAAGAAAATTATAGACAAACATGTTAAAGGTAAATGATAGACCATCTCCAAATCTCCAAACAGCTTAATGTTGCTGCTTTTTTTTTTTTTTTTTTTTTTTTAAACCTCGAGGACCGTGCTTTCCAACAAAATTGTGCAGCATGCCACTCAAAAAATGTGCAGAATATTGTGGTCTATCGCAGTCCCTCTCCATAATAGAACGGCACCCTATAAACCTTTCCCAGAACCTCTGGGCCAGAAGGCAACTGCAAGGGACCGAGACAAAAAGGCAACCCCCAGCCGAAGCCGGGAGTATGCCCTGGCCGAGAGTACGCTAAATCTGTGCTCTGGTCTCCACTAGGCTGCCACCCCAGGTGTTGACACGGAGCTCGACCACTAAGTCTGGGCTCTCCCCAGAGTGAGAGACCAAGGGTTTTTGTAGAGGGGTGAGGAACCAGATGGCCACACACACCCCCTGGACCTCAGGAGGGGGGAGGGTAACCCGAAAGGGCGCCACAACCCCTAGAAATCCTGCTACTACCTTGATTTGCTTAATGTTTCTGGTACTACAGTTGCACATATTATTCAGAAGTTTAAGTAGCCAAACTCCCTGGATGTGGCCACAAGAGGAAAATTGATGACAAGAGATGGATAATAAGGAAACCAAAGAGGCCAGAACAACTTCCAAAGAGATTAGAGGTGAACCCCAGGGTCAAGGTACATCAGTGTCAGATCACTCCATCTGTCGCTGTCTTATCCAAAATGGATTTAATAGAAGACGACTGAGGAGTAAACCACTGTTGAAAGCAAATTATAAAAAAGCAGGAGTGGAATCCTGGGAAAGCTTCTGGGAGAATGTTTTTTGGACAGATGAGACAAAACTTGAGAAGAATATTGTTCCTACTGTGAAACATGGAGGAGGTGGTTAAGTTTTGGGGCTGCTTTGCTGCATCTGGCACAGGGTGTCTTGAACCTGTGCAGGGTACCATGAAAACTCAAGACTATCAAGGCATTCTGTAGCGAACTGTGCTGCCCAGTGTTCGAAAGTTTGGTCTCAGTCGCGGGTCATGGGTCCTCCAACAGGATAATGACCAAAAACACACAGCTAAAAACATCACTATTTTGAAGTGGCCTTCTATCAGCCCTGATCTAAATCCCATTGAACATCTGTGGAAGGAGTCTGGAAAAGGCACCCTACAAACTAGAGACAGGTGGAGCAGTTTGCTCACGAGGAGTGGGCCAAATGGACAGGTGCAGAAGTCTCATTGAGAGTTACAGAAACAACTTGATTTCAGTGATTGCCTCAAAAGGTAGTGCAACAAAATATTAAGTTAAGGGCACCGTCATTTTTGTCCATTTAAAAACAATATCTGATTTTCATTATCTGAATTTTAGTAAATTTTTATTTATCATTACTCTTGTCAATTTCAAGTTATTTCAGTGACCATTCACTATTGTCAATTTTGTCCACGTGAGTGTTAATCTAAGATTCTAAATAGAGATGAGCGAGCACTAAAATGCTCGGGTGCTCATTATTCGAGTCGAACTTTTCCCGATGCTCGGGTGCTCGTTTCGAATAATGAACCCCATTGAAGTCAATGGGAGACTCGAGCATTTTTGCAGGGGACCAAGGCTCTGCCTAGGGAAGGCTGGGTGAAAACCTGGAAACCTCAGAAAATGATGGAAACACCACGGAAATGGACAGGAAACAGCAGGGGCAGCATGCATGGATGCCTCTGAGGCTGCCTAATCCCACCATTACCCCAAATTCTCAGGCAACAGCCTGGTGGTTACCCTCATGGCAATTGTGCTCACCCAGACCAAGAAAGGCGAGGCAAATACCCATCACGTTAGGGAAGCACCCAACTAGGTGCAACGAAGGTCCATCACCGCCTGCAGGTGACACCACTGCTCATGCTGGCACTGCAGCTGACATCAAGTTAGATCTGTTCTTATCAGTTGCTGTGGCTGTTGGTGGTAAAGTGGTGAGCATAGCTGCTTCCCAAGCAGTTGACCCGGCCGTTCGATTCCTGTCTATCGCAGGAGGCAATTAAAAGAAGAACCAAAAAAAATCAGCACAATATCTAATACGTCCCCTACCCGGG
>ONZH01030993.1:0-127265 GCA_900303285.1 Rhinella marina | reverse complement strand
CCCTTTAAATCAGTGAATAGAAATGGCTGGGTTGTTATTTAACTAACTGAGCTCCTCAGCTGGCTGTTAATTACCTGGCTGTGTTGTTATGGAAACCTGCCCTCCCTGTGTGTGTCTGTGCAGAGAATGGCAGTTGGGGTTTGAAACCAAAGCTCCCAGACTAATATTGGCTAATGTAGGTCATATTTTGGGAATATCTCGGGAACTGTACGTCCTAGAGAGCTGAGAATTTGGTGAAAATCGGTCCAGTAGTTTGGTCGCGCATAGAGAACAGACAGACAGGCAGACAGACAGACAAACTCATTTTTATAATATTAAGAGAAAGAGATTATCAGCAGAATGACTAAATCTTGTGAATAAACTCTAGATTGATGCATCCATAGAAAGGTGCAGCTGATTGTCACCTGTAAAAACTGCTTTCCCAGCTGTGCCTCACATTTAGGGGCATCTCACTGATGAATCCTGACTCTTGGTTTGAAAAGCAAGCTGTTTAAAGTGTTAAAGGATCCATTCCAACAGCCCCACGGGGACACCATGAGTTTCACTTCTCCCATAGTACCTCTCACCAATGGGACACCTTAGGATCAGCTATAGTCAGGAAACTTTTCCAAGAAATAGTGATTGCAAAAAGTGGACAGCCCCTTTTACTTTATTTTAGAACACAAAAGTGATACTTCATATGAATCAATGACTACTATGATGAGGAGTGGAGTTATGAGAATATGTTATAGAAAGTGCCGGTTGCCCATGGCCCTCTCTTGCCCCCACCTGATGCTGCCTCATCGCCTCACCTGGCCTCATTGGTGGTGCACCCCTGGTAGTACCTATACTGTAGTTTACCATATAGGGTTCAGATAATTCTCAGTCCACTTAATAAACTATGGAATGCAGCTAAATCCTGTGCAGAGGCCTTTCTATAGGTTTGCTCATGAACTATGGGATTGTGTTGTATACCATGTACCAGGGCCATCAGAGACAGTTTTTTGCCCTCATCAATAGTGGATGGGTGATGCGCTCTTTGAAAGCGTACAGGCTGCACAACCCTAATGCCAATACTGATCATAGAAATCAACCAGTAGCTAACAAAAAGCTCCATCTCCTTGAATTCTCCTCATCCATGTCTATGGTAGTCATCTAGTGCAAAAAAAAATAAAAAAACCTGATAATATAATTACATTATTTGCTCATCAGGGCAAATAAAACAGAGCCAAGTGTAATGAATGAAGGTGGTATCACTATGTGCAGTGAGGAGCAAACAATTTCCCATGGGGCATCCATTTCCTTTATCCCTTTACCATGCTAGGTTAAATTTTACCCAAACCACTATAAATTGGCCCTCAAAATTAAGTCTAAACCAGTATTATTTAGCAGTATATGGTATTATTATTTGTATACTGTGCAGAGGTATTATAGGCATTATGTAACAGTATTGTTTGGGGCACAAAATTTAGTTTTGGACTCTGAATGGCAGTATTTTTGTGGGCAATGTATTGCACTTCAGTGTTTTGTGGCACTATATGGTAGTGTTATTTAGATACTGTATGGAGATATTATTTAAAGGGGTTGGCCAATTTCTGGTTATTACAGACAAATCTGCTTGTAAGATGATTATACTGCACTTTCTAATATAGCCTTTGCTGAAATTCTTCACCATTTTCTATATTTCATAAGGTATTCCCTCTTATTGGTCAAGTTTTTTGTGCTGTCCACATAGAGGTCCTGTTCATAAGATGGCTGCTGATGGACCAGGCAAATCACCTTCACGTGATGTCTCCTCCATTCAGACACATTGTACCTGCTCTAAACTCCCCAACAGGTACAGATGGCAGGGGCAGTGTATTTGAATGGAAGAGACATCACATGGTGGTGATTTGCTTGGTCACATGACCCTCCATCAGCTGCCATTTTTGCATGATGGGTATCATTTTGGTTGCTGCATTGAGTAGGTTTGGCATGGAAGGATTATTTGGTATTATGTGGCAATATTTGGCTATAACCATTTGGGGTTACATTTGGAGCACTTACAATAAAGGGTAGAAAACCGATTCAGACCAGTATCAAAATGGTCAACCTGAATCGATTTTTGAATAATTTGCTCATCTTTATTGCACGTTTTGTATGGCATGTACTTGTTGGTGTAGTGATCTTACTTTACAGCCACTTACTAGAATGAAGTGGTGACAAGTTTAGAAATGCCTTCTCTCAGATTTCTGGAATTTACGGATCAGTTAGGTCTCTCCGAGAAAGCTCTTACTTTTTTTTTTTTTTTTACACAAGTGCAATAAAATGAGGAAAAAATGAAGATGCTTAGTGCTACATCCTACACAGTAACAATACAATGCAGCATCTACACCACGCACTTTTGTCTCTAATACTGCCCACACATACTGTTTCACAGGAGAAGTCACTTTTTATAAAAACGAAAAGAAAACAATTATTTCATCAGCACAGACCTAAGTTACTTAGTGTTATAATATGTTGTTCTGGTTAATAGCAGTGTTCTGATTAGTAATGAATGAGGGTACTCCCAGTGCTGAATATTTGTGAGTAAGGGCTTATGCACACTAATGTATTTTTCTTCCATTTCCATTCTGTTTTTTTTACAGGTCCGTATGTAGAACCATTCATTTCAATGGGGCTTGAAAAAAAAACGTGAATTACTCCCTGTGCATTCCGTGTCTGTTTGTCTGCATGTCCGTTCCACAAAAAAAAATAGAACATGTCCTATTCTTTTTGCAGACAAATACAAGCATTTTTACAATGGATCCACCAAAAAAAAACAAAAACGGATGCAACACGAATGTCACACAGATGCCATCGTTTTTTTTTGCAGATCTGTGTTTTGTGGATCACAAAATAAATACGGTCATGTGCATGAGCCCTTAGGCTACTTGCACACGTTGCAGATTACATGTGTTTTTTTTATTTTTTTTGGTGTGGATTCCTTTGCTGAAAAACTGTAGCAGAATACAGTACCAGCGAAGTGTATGAGATTATAGAAATCTCATGTACACTTTGCTTTTTTGTTCAGTGAGAAAATTGAAATCCACATCCTGTCAATTCTTTGTGCGGTTCTTTTGTGTGAATTTCACCGTTTTCAATTCAATAGTACCATATGTAGCAAAACCACCTGTCTGGGCCACCTGGAACCTATTCATAGTGTGTGCATGCCCTCATGCTGCCAGTGCTCCCAACAGCTAGGTCAAAATGGTGTAGATGGCGGGGAATCAACAGCAAGGTCGCCGAAACGACCATACTGCTTCTCTCAGTCCAATGATGCATGGCCCCCTCTAAAAACTACTACTTTGTAAAAACTCATCATTTGGCTAGTCCCATGGAGTTCTCCATCTCCCCAAAATTTTAATTATCAGACTGTCACTATGTTAGAGATTACTTACTTGTCCTTTATTACAGTAGCTAAAGCCTGTGCTGCCCTAGGACAACCGAGCAGCAGTGGCATGAGCCACCTGACAGGCGCTATAGGAAATACTGGATGCAGTTTTTTGTGCCATTTTTATTCCAGTACTGCTCAGATGTCATGTTTTCTTGGTCAGATGCCTAAAACTGCCCTGTATGTCTTTTATGTTGGACATCTCTTTATAGGGAATAGGTGATAAATGTGTGATCAGCGGGCTGGGGGCTCCACCATGGGGACTAAAAAATGGTCACTAGAACAGGAGCCCTGCTATGGTCATGCCGGTTTTTCTCACTCCAAGTACAGCGCTTAGCATTTTCTGGCTGCCTACTAGTAATGACTAGAGAGGCAGGCCACAAGTATAGACAATCTCCTATAGCTAATCTTTGTTTCATTGGTGTCTTGATTTTGGACCATACCAATAGATATGCACTAATATATTTACTATACTACTCCATGAAGTTGACTAGATGACTAGTTGCTGTCACATATGAACCTCCACAGTAATTCATAACCCAAGCACATGCTCAGATTTGAGTTTCTGTATCATTTAAATAAATAAAAGAGAACTTCGCTTTGCTTTCTAGACTATTTCCAATAACATGTTTGAGGCATTCTGAGCATTGAAGGAACCCTGAGAAAGTGGAGAGCCTGAAGAGGTGGTGCACAACCAATGTCAGACTGGGGTTCCTTGGACCCAACATAGCTAATCTTTGCTTCAACGGTGTCTTAATTTTGGACCATGCCAATAAATATGCACCAATATATTTACTATACTACTCCATAAAGAGTTAGACTAGTTGTTGTCTCATATGAACCTCCACTCTACAGTAATTCATGATTTTGGACCTAAGCACATGGTCATATTTGAGTTTCTATATCACAAGGATCATGAATACCTATTCTATATCATTCTACTATGTCTCAGTGAGCCTCCAGTTTTGTTATAAAATTTTGTAAGAATCCAAGGAAAAAAATTCTGTGAATGAAAACAGCTGAAAATGTAAGTCAATGATGGTGTCCACTCAAAATGTCAATCAATGATGGTGTCCACTGAAAATGTAAATGGGGTCCACTGAAAATCAATGATGGTGTCCACTGAAAATGTAAATCAATAATGGTGTCCACTGAAAATGTAAATCAACGTCCACTGAAATATTCCCACATAAGGTTACTGGATTCAGCATGTTTCTTGGATCATGAGCTTACCTCACCTTACCTTTGTGCTTCCGCTCTTGCCACACAGGACATGTCTGCTTCTTTCATTGTAAGCTACTGATACCCTACCATAAAGGATGCGGCAATATTTAAAATAATATGTTATCTACACTGCACTATGTCATATGCAAGCAAGCTTATAGATGAGTTCCAAATTCTGAAAAAACAAAAGTTGCATTGGTTTTTGTGCGGAATAAATCTTGACTGCCGGCGTTGCTCTGAGGTACTTGGGTTCTCGTACATTTCACAGAATGTTGGTTGACAGCCAATTTTCCGTAGAGAGCAATAGCTGTACAGAATAATGCGACTAAAATAATGAATTCATTTAAATAAAGAAAAGAAAGAGAACTTCGATTTGCTTTTAAGACTATTTCCAATAACATTTGAGGCATTCTGATCTTGGCATTGAAGGAACACTATGAGAAAGTGGAGAGCCTGAGGAGGTGGTGCACAACCAATGTAGGACTAGGGTTCCTTGGACCCAAATTCCTGAGGCTTAACTTACATCAATAAAGTCAAATTCCTGAGGATCATCAATAAAGTCTAATAGGTTTTGAATTAAAGAAATAGACCTTAGCAGCAAGTGATTGGATCCAAAGGTAGTCAAATGGGTTTTTCTCCTGGACCTTTAGGGCCTAGTATGGTATCAGAGCCTGTGTGTCCTCGGAAGGATCCTTTAGTGCAACCCATACAGGTGGTATTCCCATCTGGACACTTATAGCATATCGATAGGATATGCCATAAATGACCGATAGGTGTGGGTCCACCTCTAAGATCAGCTGCTATCTCAACAGCAAGCCCTCACCAGCGGAGAGAGCTCTGCGCATTCACATAATCTTCTAAATTCACTGCTATGGGACTTCTGAAAAAGCAAGTGAGTAATCCATTATTTTCAGAAGTCTCATTGCACTGAATAGAAAGCAGAAACATCGAACATAGACGTTATGCATTACTTTTCAGGCCCTGATAATATTTAGACAGTGTGGGGCAGATTAATGCATGTGTGCCACTTTTGTGGTGTAAAAAAGTTTTAATTCAACTAGAAAAAATAGAAAAGAAAGGCTTAGACACTTGAGGGCAGGAGCACACATGCTTTAATGCAGGACTGCAATGGTTTGCATAACATTGATACACAGGGAGGCATTCTGATGTTATTGATGAACACTGAGATGAATAGAAAGATTGGAGAGCCTGAGGAGGTGTTATCGATATCATTTGACAACCACGTGCGTTCGATGACTAGGACTAGGGTTTCCTTGGACCCATGGTGAATTGAGAGCTTGACGGGGCTTAATTCTTATCATGCATTGTGATTAAAGTCAAGTTGGTTTGAATTTTCTCCTCGACTTTTAAGTGGTAGAGTGTTTTCCCCTTAGCAGCTATAAGTGCATTAGTATCGATCTTATAGTCAATCTGTTCAAACCTTGTAAGTAAATGGGGCCTCCTGGACTACGCGCCTATTGCCCTAGTACCTCTAGTATTTGGTATGGCTTGCCTAAGAGGGTCCTCATGGGCAAGAAGCCCGTTAGTGTGCAACCCATGAGCATAGCAAGGGTATAGGTTAGTCACATCTGACACTTGCCATAGCATTGCTATCTATATAGGCTGCTAGTTGTTCGGCATGGCCAAAATGACGAGTAGATGTGATGTGGTCCTTCACCTCTCAAGAACTCTTCAGCTGCGCTGGAACTCAACAGCAAGGCCTCAGACCTGAGCGGAGAGAGAGCTGCGCATTCACAGGTGGTGGGTTTATGTTATCTTCCATGACTGCTATGGGACTTCTGAAAAAAGCCAAGTGAGTAATCCATTATTTTCAGAAGTCTCATTGCACTGAATAGAAAGCAAGAAACATCGAACATAGACGTTATGCATTACTTTTCAGGCCCTGATAATATTTAGACAGTGTGGGGCAGATTAATGCATGTGTGCCACTTTTGTGGTGTAAAAAAGTTGCAAATTATGGCACATGTCATATTCGTGACTTTTTTCACTCTTCTTGCCACATTTGCAAAAAGGGATTGGGCTTAGCAGGAGGTTGTGTGATCTCCCACAGCATGACACATTGACTAAGATTGTGGTGTAAACTATAATTGCCAAATTTATCAAGAGACATGCACCCTATGTGGGCGCTGTATTGTTCTGTCCGGTCAAAATATGGCACTATACGGCACTGTTTAGCTGTATGGAGGCACAGTATGGCATTATGTTGGTGCTTTATGGCTCTATATAGTGTGGTATGACTTTATTTGAGCATTATTTTGCTCTGTGTGGGCACTAGCATTCTGGGAAAACAATAGCAAATGTCATAAGACATTAATTTAGGTGATTTATGTGCATGGATGATATATGGCAATGGTTGGGTGTTCTATGGTGCTCGAGGGACTATGGCAGTACCATACTTTTTAGTGATACAGGCACATTTATTGCAACTGAATGAGTTATGTATGGCATGGCCTGAAAACATATCAGAGGCTGAATAATACCACATGCATTGAACGCGCAGAAGGTGTAATGCTTGCAGCTTCTAAGTATAAGGGCTGTTGGCTAGTGTGGCATAGATGGGGTGAAAAACCCTTTTCAATATAAATTCAGCAATATTCTTCTTTGTGTTTTGTGCTATTTATTTTGCTAATTTCCAGCAAGACAGCATATCTATTTGTACTCGATATCGATATTTGCATTATGTATCCAGCTGCTTAGCGGATGGTAGCATAGGTCTGGACATCATCAATAGTCTAATTGTGTTAAGAATTGTATGCTATGCAAGCTGATGAGCTCAGAGGCAGGGCTGGATCTGCACAGTGGAATAGAGTTTACAGGGTTAGAGAGCGCGTGTCTCTGCATTACCGAGCGACTTGTATCCAGACGCACTGGGTTAGAAATATCAATCTTTTATCAGCCACATTTCTAGGGCTGATATAGGAAAATGACATTGTGATTATCATTGATAAATACAGAGCCTAAGTGAAGATGACTTAGGTCAAAATATGGCAGATTTCATTACAACGTGTGACTGTAAGTTATGGCCAGAGACTGCAAAACATCCGACTTCTAAAGGGAAACTCGCATCAGCTAGCTTTTATTAAATATGTAGTCGCTTGTATAGTTTATTAATATGGGAAACACATATAGCAAAAATTACTAATATTTGGATTACGCAAGAAGAATATATGATGTAAGGAATGGATCTGCTGATGGATTTCATGGATTTTATTCGGATTTTTTGGCGTTTAATATTTTGCAATGTTATAAAACTAGCACCATATATCCAATATGGTATTAAGCATCTTAGAAGTTAGAAAAGAGTGCAGATATTGTTTACATCAGTTAACCCCTACACATAAACTATCTGTTTTTACCGTATGCATCCTAATTGTTGAAGCATCTTGCAGCCAGGACGTATAAATACGTCCATCAGTTTAATGGCAATATGGTTGCATATCACTGGGTCACCACTTTGTCAGTCAGACTCTACTGAAGTTTCCAAAAGTTGAAATGGTCATCTCACGTCGCATCTCACGTCGCAAAACGTGCCAAGCATAGGATTCAAAGCAGGACGAAACACCTGCTAATGACAAGGGATAGCAAAAATAAAATTGGGGGACATTAGGGGACATTAAAGGGGTTGTCCCATCATAGACAATGGGGGCATATCGCTATTTCCGTCTGCCCCATAGAAATAAATAGTAGCAGGGGCCGCGCATATGCGGTGCACTCTCATTCACTTGTATGGGAGCAGCGGGAAGCAGCACTTGGTGGTGGATGGACCCTGGGAAATCCGGGGTCCTCCAGCCACAGTTCTCCCCACTCCGTTCTCCTTGTAGGTGTGGGTCCCAGAGGTGGGACCCGCACCTGTCAGAACAATGGGGGCATATCCTAGTGATATGACCCCATTGTCTATGATGGGAATACCCCTTTAATTAAGACTGGCATATCTGATGTGCCACGATAATTAAGAGATGAATGCCTCTTATATGTGGTGCATCTCTGCAGGTCTGTGTGCCAAAGTGGAAATCTATACTAGCAAGGGAGCTGCTGTAGGTGTTTGCTAACATTTATGCCAGTTTCCTGGTGTTGATTCTAATATAAGTGCCAGGACACCTATAGCTGCCCCTGTGCCACCCATTCCCTGCCTGGCTCTGCCTACTTCTTGGCTCACAAATCCCAAAGAGTCACAAAATTCTGCTCAGTTATGCCTTGTGCTAAACTTTTTAACTTTTTGACTCCAGTTTTCTGGCCGAAAGGAGATGATAAATATTCTCCTTTGTTCTCAGGTATTACAGTGATTCTCCCGTGTTTGCATGTTTTTTTCCCCCCACACTTCAAAACCATACTGATAACTTTTGAACCTCCCCTCAGCTAGGGTTGCGGTAACTCAATGGCCAAGCTATAATTTAGTGCACCTCGGTGCCTTGAGTGTTTAATACTGATGTCCTATCCTCAGGGGTTCGCCCTGGTAACCCCAATGATCAGTTCCAGTGAGTGCCACGGCCTCTTCCTAGACCAGTGACCAGTGCATCACCTGCCAGTGCATGTACATGCTTCTTAGCTCAAATCCTATTCAAGTGAAAGGGCTGAACTGCAATACCAAGCAAAGCTGCTATGCAATGTACGGTGCACTGGAGCTCTGACAACTCTTGAAACAGCTGGTGCCAGAAGTTGGGCACTCACCGATCACATACTGATGACCTATTTTGAGCATAGGCCTTTAGTATTAAACACTTGGTAAACCCCTTTAAGAAAAGGGGAGATTATGACATTGAAGGGCTCTCTTCAGTTGGTGCCAGTCATCAAAACATCTTGGACAAACTTTGGTCCTGGCTGTGAACAGTAGATACAAAAATAGAAAAAGAAGAGAGTGAAACTGATTTTTACTAGAAAGATAAGGTTTAGGTAGAGGCGCTAGTGGAGGAGATGTTTTGGTGAGTTGTTAGATATATATTCAAATAGATAGGCTATGAATGCTTGTTCAGCTAATGTCAGCGTAATGGAGAGGCCGCTTGAGGGGTAGCACCCTGAAAAAATCTTTTCAGGTGAAGAGACCAGCGACAAGGAGAGATGAGTGTGGTCATATCAGAGTTTGGCCTGACAAGGCCTCACTCGATTGATCACCTTCAATCCTCAAAAAAGGTAGCCCCTCTTGATAGCACCAAACTCCAAACTTATTCTATTTATGTGCCAGGGGTTTGTGCTATTCTTTTTAAGATAGTAGAATACATCAATAAATAAATAAATAAAATATGTTATTAGATCAATGTCAGGGACTTTGTAGTCTAGTTATGGTCCTCACCAGGTACACATAAAACACGTATAAAATGGATAAGTAGATAGATATAAAAAAATCTATAGGTGTATAAATAGGTAAAATACATGGATAAAGTAAAGAACTGTACAAATCAATGAACCATCATTCGTTCTTACATAATCTGAATATAAGAGACACGTTCCAAGTTGGTATTCAAGCACCATATTCCAAAGAAAAGGTAATAAAACTTAGTTTAACTCACTTCGCTGGGGGGTGGTATACTGGATAAACTCAAGACACCAGTGATACCTTTAATCCCCCTGGCCTGGATCGTACATAGGGTCTTAAGACATGAAGGCAACCACGGTACGCTGTAGGGTTTCTTTCCAAGTCTTTAATTTTACAACATATAAAATATCCGGCTACACGCGTTTCGGGGGTCTCTCTGACTCCCCCTTCCTCAGGAGCACATAGCATATACATAAACAAAATACCATCTTGGATTTTTTATTGTATGCTATGTGCTCCTGAGGAAGGGAGAGTCAGAGAGACCCCGGAAATGTGTGTAGCTGGATATCTTATATGTTGTGAAATTAAAGACTTGGAAAGAAACCCTACAGCGTACCGTGGTTGCCTGGATGGTATTTTTTATTGTATGATATGTGCTCCTGAGGAAGGGGGAGTCAGAGAGACCCCGAAACGCGTGTAGCCGGATATTATATTTGTTGTGAAATTAAACATTTGATAAGAAACCCTACAGCGTACCGTGGTTGCCTTCACGGTTTAAGACCCTACGTGCGATCCAGGCCAGGGGGGTTAAAGGTATCACTGGTGTCTTGAGTTTATCCAGTATACCACCCCCCAGCGAAGTGAGTTAAACTAAGTTTTATTACCCTTTTCTTTGGAATGTGGTGCTTGAATACCAACTTGGAATGTGTCTCTTATATTCAGATTATGTAAGAACTAATGATGGTTCATTGATTTGTACAGTTCTTTACTTAATCCATGTATTTTACCTATTTATACAACTACAGATTTTTTATATCTATCTACTTATCCATTTTATATGTGTTTTATGTGTACCTGGTGAGGACCATAACTAGACTACAAAGTCCCTGACTTATTGATCTAATCACATAATTTATTTATTGATGTATTCTACCATCTTAAAAGGAATAGCACAAACCCCTGGCACATAAATAGAATAAGTTTGGAGTCTGGCGCTATCAAGAGGGGCTACCGTTTTAGAGGATTGAAGGTGATCAATCGAGTGAGCGCTTGTCAGGTCAAACTCTGATATGACCTTCTCTCTTGTCGCTGTGAACAGTAGAGTCACTTGAACCTTCTGGACCCATTGTAAACTTTGTAACAGGACCTACCATGGGCCATTTGTAACATTGGTGTCTTTTTGTGTGGTAGAGAGCTTTTGGGCCTCCTTAGGCACCAGGAAGTGGGTGTGATTGCTACCTCAGCAGGCTTTTAAAAAAATGCAAATATTAAATCCACAACTATAGTTTCCCAGGTACAGTGAAGGGTGGCATGTGAAAATGCCTTCCCACCATATTAGGTTCCGCTTCATTCTTTCCTCAGTAGATCTGTAACAGAAAACAATAGCTGCCATCTCATCTGTATTCAAGCAATAAGAAGAGAGAAGACCGTGTTTGTTCTTGTGCATTAACCCAAGACACTGTATACAAATCAAAATCTTCTAACGGTTTTGACTTTTTCATTCTTTCTATTTTTTTTCTATTGTCCTCGGCAGTATGTCACTGTTGATCTTAGGAATTAATAATTAATATCTACATATGTCTGAGAATACAATTATGCTCTGTGCCACTGACCAGTAGGGGTGCGAACCCTGCATGTGAAGTCTATTTGATCTAAGTACTTAACATTTTCATTCTTTTCTGGTTCCTAAATTTGTAGGTGACAAAGTTTTTAAGATGTGCAGTTCCTAGGAGCCAACCAAGTGTGAAATTATCACAGAAAGATAAAGGGCGATGTACTGGAGCTGCGTGGAGAAAAATAAAGAGTACACTTCACTTGTTTGTATTTTTCTTGCTGGCACTTTTAAAACAAAGGGGTATGTATCTTGATCTTTTCTAGGACATCCAATATCATTGTGGTTGTCACACATTCACATATGTGGTGTACTAAATGGTAGACCACCTACAATTTACTTGTACCCATTCAAAGGAAAGTATTTTCTCCCTTAAATTGGGAAAAACAAATGCTTGGCTTTCTTCTATATACAGCGCTATCCCTGCCCACTGGTTTTGTATGGTATTACAGCTCAGTATCATTTGCTTTAAAGAGTCCCGGTACTTACATATAATTTAATTTACTAGAGAATGGTGTAAATAGCACATTTCCAAATCACTCCATTTAAAAAATATGCCTGCATCAACCTGGAAAAAAGCTGTAAAGTCATGGCCACTAGGGGACTCTCTTCCACCTAATTTGTAGTCCACTGCTTGTTGTCAGGCAAGAGCCATTCGGATGGCAGAGAGGAAGTGGGGGCATGTCAGAGCTAGTTGAGTCATAGCTGTATAGTTCCGGCAGATTTCACAAAAGTAAGATGCTTCTGAGAGAAATGCATCTAGCTGTGCTGCTTAAACAGGAAATAATGTGGCTGAAAAATAAACATCAGGGCAGCCAAAAAGACACATTCCTTCACAGTTATTATTGTACAATGAAGCATACCATTATGCACAGCCATTTTTTTGAAAACTCAAGTACACTTTAAGAAAGCTGAGCTGCAATGCCAGACATGGACTGGTGTGGTGCCGTTCCTAGAAGAAAGCAGTCATGGTACAATGCCTTTAATGCCCTCCTATCCATTTGACCCTATTTTGTCATATCATGAGAAATATATCAATAACTCTTCTATATCTGTCCCAAGAGATCATGTATTTTCCACCCTCCTACTTATAAATCTTAGATCAGACAAAGGGGGTACAAAGTTCTCCTAGGGCCCCTTAGTATGCCTCCCTCCCTGTGAGATAAAATTTACTACATTTTTAATAAAAAAAATCCCCAATAATGTTACCTAACTTTTATGTCGGAACAGGTAGAACACCATATTTCTCAAAGTATCTGCAGCGACCCAGGAGAGGTGAGTGAAGGATTGGAGGAGTGGTAGTGGCTGTGATAATGGTGGTACTACTCACAGTTCATGGTAGTTGTTCGCACTCCAAACTTCCTAGAGTCATGCAGTGAATGGAGAACACAGTCTGTCTTCCCCTGGGGCACTCCCTGGGCTCTCTGTGGGCTCCTGCCTGGTGTTAAGTGCGGTGCCCTTGATGGTGGATGTTTGGTAGAGGTTAGGAGCAGGACCTGGCAAAAGTGGGAACCGAAGAAGGAAGTCGGTGCTATGCCTATGGACTGTGTCTGGTACATTGAACACACCCCATAGACAAGAGTGCCACTGTTTGTGAATCCATATGTGGGTAAGGCCAGTTCCACACTGGCGTTTATCTCTGCTGGAACAGCCCGCCGGATCTGTACAACCGATTGCACACATTTGCTGCCAGAATTCTGCCCTGCCCCATTCTCTATAATGGGGAGCTGTGGAGATCCGGCCACAACACGGCAAATATGCCAAGAGGCGGCCGCACAAATACCGCTGCACACAGTCCTTTTTGTCTGGCCACCTCTTGGCATATTCGCTGTGCTCCCCATTACAATCAATGGGGTCGGGCGGACTTCCGGCAGAACACATGTACAAATGATAGTATGGATCCAGCAGGGGAAAAGATAAACGCCCAATATACCTACACAGTCTTCCATATTCACGTTCATTAGATCCCATACCTTCATTAAACAGGGAAGATCATGAATGAATATATTCTTTGCATCACATGTATTTTGAAGTTGGAAATATCGCTAAAAAGCAAATATATCCAGCAGGACTTTGGCGCTCGCCATCCACCTTCATTGTATATAATGATCAGAGCTGACACTGCAGCTCCCTTCATCTCTCTCCTCACAGATATTACTGACAGAGCGGCAGTACATGATCAGATGAACACATGAAAGGCGCTGGACTACAGTCCCAGACACAGAAACTACATATCTTCCAGCATGATTGGAAGAGGTCAGATATTGCCTTGAGCTTTTCCCGCTCAGCTGTATAGTGGAAAATGCATTGCTCACAACTAGGACGTGATTTGCACAGCAGCAAGTTTTGGATATTGGTTTTTGGAAGTAGCTGTCTAGTGAAATTTGCTAGAGTACAGTCAATATATCTTATGTAACTGTGTTTAGTTTAGTGTTAGCATCATGCTGCAAGCCGCAATCGCAAGCACTTCACTAGCTATGATACCAATCATCCACTGCATAGGTGCTAGATATTCCAGCCTGTGAACTGTAAAATTACATCTGTATTTTTTTTATATTTACTTATTATAGTTGTGTTTGGTGATACAGCTATAGTAGGGGTCGAAAGCAGAGGGACCCACTACGAGGACAGGATATGGGGCTCGCCGCTCTTGAATACATAGCTCTCCACCAAAAGGAAGAAACTGGCTTTTTAGGTACATGGTGAAATCTTCCACCAGAAAATTCACAAGTGCAGATTTTGTTGTAGATTTACTGAATCTCTCCATTGAATCAATTGGGAAGCTAATTCTGCAGTGGAAAGCGCTGCAGAAAAATCTGAAACCAAAGATTTTTCCGCCACCTTTTCCACTTTAGAATCTATTTCTCATTGTGTGGTCTAAACTGTGATCTGCTGTCCAGAAATAATGCAGCTGTATGAGGATGAGCGATTGTAATAGTGATCCCTCGTCCTCATACTGTGGAGGTGATTGCTGCATGTAAACAAGCAGTCTACTGTTGTGAATGAACACTTCCTTCCCGACAATCAGCTGCTGCTCAGTGCATGTAAATGCTCCTTAACCACTTCCCATCCGGGCCATTTACCCCCTTCCTGACCAGGCCTAATTTTGCAAATCTGACATGTGTCACTTCATGTGGTAATAACTTTGGAACGCTTTTACTTATCCAAGCGATTCTGAGATTGTTTTCTCGTGACACATTGTACTTCAAGTTAATGGTAAATTTGAGTCGATAAGTTTTAATTTTATTTACAAAAAAATCCAAAAGTTAACGAAAATTTGAAAAAATTCACTCTTTTCTAAATTTGAATCTCTCTTCTTTTAAGACAGATAGTGATACCCCATAAAATCCTTTTTAATTTACATTCCCCACATGTCTACTTTATGTTGGCATCATTTTGGTAGTGTCATTTTATTTTTTTAGGACAGTAGAAGGTTTAGAATTTTAGACACAATTTTTGCAAATTTGCAAAATCAACTTTTTTAACCACTTCCAGTCTGCCCATTGACTATAAACGTCCTGGTAGTGGATCTCTATCCTGAATGGACGTTTTAAAACGTCCTTGAGCTTTGCCCCCTTTGTGCAGACCTGTACATAGAAGCTCCATGACTCAGCTGCCTCCTGACAGCCAAGAACATGGAGCTTTAACCTGAGACCTTTTTCCTGGCCTCCAGGCTTTTTGATCACTCTGACAAGCTGTCAAAGCCATCACAAATGCTTGTACTATCTCCCTCTCATTACTGCCGGTCACAGAGCAGTTTACAACCACATATGGGGTGTTTCTACAAACTGCAGAATCAGGAAAATAAATATTCAGGTTTGATTTGCGGTTTATCCTTGCTATCTTATAGGAAAAATGAATTAAAAATTTAAAATCTGCAAAAAAAAAATATTTATTTTTAAATTTCACCTTCCTTCTGTTTTAATTCTTGTGGGAAATCTAAAGGGTTAATAAACTTTGTAAAAATCAGTTTGGATTACATTGGGGGCTGTAGTTTCTAAAATATGTTCATTTATGGGAGGTTTCTATTATTTAAGCCCCTCGAAGTCACTTTAGAACTGCAAAGGTCCTTTAAAATTAACTATTGGAAATTTTCATGAAAATCTTAAAAATTACATCTAAAATTCGAAGCCTTCTAACGTCCTCAAAAAATAAAATTTCCAAAATTATGCCAATATAAAGTGGACATATGGTGAATGTTTATTAATAACAATTTCTTCCGATCACGTGATCACAAGGATGCGACCACGTGAGCGCTTCAGAGTGGAACGCATACTTAGCTCACTCTTAGCGCAGCCTTACTGGCTTTTCTGCAACGCCGAACAACGTGTAGTAGGGGACAGTATGCTGGTTAGGTAAATGCTTTTAATTATGATTATTACTGCACATGGCACTAATTGTTTGCACACATGTGGTTGGATGTTTGTTAATCATTAATTATACACAATCATGTTATATGTTTTGATGGATGGATTATATATGAATTTTTTTGCACATATATATCACAATCATGTGTAGGATATGAATACTGTGGATTATTATGAAGTTTTTATCAACACAATTATTTATTGGAGTTTTGAACATTTATAGATGAATTTAATTGAATTATTGTAATGCCTTTAAATACACATGTATCGCTGGTGTAATTCACATGGCTGCTTGAGAAAAGTCTCATTGAGAAGACTGAAACGTCGCTGCTCTGGTAAAATAAACTACTCTTTTTCTTAGCACAAACTTTTGGTGGTGCTGTGGAATTTATTGTTTTTTTTAACAATTTTATTAGATATCCCTATGCAACTTAAAAGCAGAGAAATTAATATTTAAAAAATTGTGATTTTTTTCAAAATTTTCAGTAAATTTTGGATTTTTTATAAATAAAGGTAAAATATATTGACTCAAATTTACCATTAACACAAAGTACAATGTGTCACAAGAAAACAATCTATGAATGGCTTGGATAAGTAAAAGCGTTCCAAAGTTATTACTAACATGTCAGATTTGCAAAATTAGGCCTGGTCAGGAAGGGTGTAAATGGCCCGGATGGGAAGTGGTTAAGGACCAGTTCAGTTCTGAAGTCAGTTTGTGAGGCTTACATAATAAAAAACACCCATAAATTACCCCATTTTAGAAACTACACCCCTCAAACTATTCAAAACTGGTTTTAGAAATGTTGTTAACCCTTTAAGTATTCCACAGGAATTAAAGCAAAATAGATGTGAAATTTCAAAATTTTTTTGCAGATTTTCCATTTTAATAATTTTTTTCCTGTAACACATCAAGGGTTAACAACAAAACAAAACTCAATATTTATTACCCCGATTCTGCAGTTTGCAGAAACACTCCACATGTGGTCGTAAACTGTTATTTGGGGATACGCCAGGGCTCAGAAGGGGAGGAGCAGCATCTGCATTTTGTAACATGGAATTTTTTGTCATGGTTTGTAAGAGTGATAACTTTTTCATTTTTTTGTGGACTGAGCTGCGTGAGGTCTTATTTTTTGCGGGACAAGCTGTGCTTTTTATTGGCACCATTTTGGGGTACATCCGGCTTTCTGATCACTTTTTTATCTAATTTTTGGGAGGTTAACTAAAAAAAAAAGCTGTTTAGGGGCATTTTTCTATATTTTTTTCTTACACCGTTCACTTGATGGGGTAGATCATGTGATATTTTTGTAGAGCCTGTTGTTATGGATGCAACGATACCAAATATGTCTATTTTTTTTTTTTACGTTTTACACAATAAGAGCATTTTTAGAAAAAAAATCATGTTTTTGTGGTGCAATTTTTTAAGAGCCATTTTTTTTTTCATTTTTTGGGCTATGATCTTGTGTGGGGGCGCAATTTTTGCGGGATGAGGTGACATGTTTATTGCTATCATTTTGGGATGCATACGACTTTTTGATTGTTTGATATTATGTTTTTTGGTAGGTGAGGTGACAAAAAAAGCTGTTTTGGCATAATTTTTATTAGATTTTTTTACGCAGTTCACTTGATGGGGTAGATCATGTGATATTTTTATAGAGCCGGTCGTTTCGGACGCGGTGATACCAAATATGTCTATTTATTTATTGTTATTTGTAACTTTTTTTAATGACATATTTGGGGGAAAAATTTTTTTTTTATATGTGATTTATTTTTTTTATTTTTTATATAATACTCTGTTTTTTTATTATTTTTTTATTTTTTATTTTACACTTTGTGTCCCCCATAAGGTCATACAAGACCTCAGGGGGACATTTAACTTCACTTATTTATTTATTTATTTATTTATTTTTTACACTTGATTTCTCCTGTAACTGGGGCTGACATAGTAGCCCCAGTTACAGGGGAAATACATCCCCAGAGAGGCTGTACAGCATAATACTATGCTGTACAGCCTCAGTGCAGGGCTGATCGGGTCTATGAGAGACCTGGCAGCTCCTGCACGCTACCGGCCCCGGCGATCATGTGACCGCCTGGCCGGAACAGGAAGCGCTGGTGATCTAGAAGGCAGGGACCCCTGGGAACGGTCCCTGCCTTCCCTTTGGGGTACCCTGCTGTCACTGACAGCAGGTACCCCACTGTGCAGCTGCACGATTAGCGTGCAGCTGCTATTTCTGAATGGACGTTCAGAAACGTCCATTCAGAAATAGACAACCACTTCACGGACGTTTATATCCTATGGGCGGACGTGAAGTGGTTAAGGATGAATAAATTAATTTGTTTAATTAGCAGAAGTTCTTCACCTGTGAAGAGTTGTCCCCACAGGTGAAGAAGTGCCCACCTGCCTATTGATTGACAAGGCCAGACTTCTGGCCTGGCCATGACAATCTGGGCCCTGCACCACTGCTTTGAGTAGCATCCCAGTCGCCGAAGCTGATATTCAGCTGCCGAAGCATCAACTGCGCATGAGCAGCTACACTTAGATCCGAGGTGGAATTGCTGTACTGCGGGAGTGAGGATTTTAAAGAGGCTGGCTCAGGAGCTCAACTGGCACCATACCCTGTGAATGACAGCTGTACATACACCTGTGAGCAGTGTCCATGATAGGAGATAACTCCAATCACTAGCATTTAACCTCTCATATGCTGTGGTCAATAGCAACTGCGGCATCTAAGAAGTTAGTCAGAGAGAGAGATGGGACTCCCAATGACCTCTGATTTCCACCCTGCCAGCCAATCAATGGCATCTAAGGTGACCTTGGGTGCTGTTCCTGCACATGTCTCCACTGAACCCGTTGATTGGCTGGCAGAGGTGACTTGCATGTAGAAGATATTTCACACTTTTGATCCAGTAGAGACTGGAAGTGGTGGACACAGGAGCTTGGTGCTGGAATGAGAGCACTCATGAAAGGGGACTTTTTTTTTCAGTTCTGCACCTTGCTGGCCCTTAACCTTAGGTTCTCGGCCTTTAAGAACCCCTTTAAATAAAACGTTTTTAAGTATTTGCCCAAAGTTTCTTTTTAAGCATCCAGAGCAAACCAATGAAGTAATTTATAAAAAATATAGATTAACCCACTTCAAGCTTTTGTACTGTATGTGCTCTTGTCAGATTCATCGATTTGTGCCGTTCTTTGTAGATTATATCCATTGAATCATTAGATTTCTGAAAACAGAAATCCTTAGAATCTAGGTCAGATTGTTGTCTACAAGGGCAGAGTACATCATGTAGCTACAAATGTAATAAATCATAGTCTGTAGCTGTGTTGACTTTGCAGTGCACATTCTATGTAAACAGATGAAGTCGCTAATGAGAAATAGACCAAAGCTTTTAAGATCTTGTATAGTGGCATCAGTCTACAGATGTAGCAGAGCTGAATTAATAACTTATGTAGTAATAATGCAAAGGTAAAATCACTGATTGTAATAGCATGGTAGTTTCTTAAAATAACACACCTGTTCCTGCTACATGTGAATAGGCTGATTACCACCCATAGTTCTTAAAAGGGAGTAAACAGATGAGTAGTTTCACTGCATTTCAACCATGAAGTGCTTTTACAAAACTACAATTTTACATGTGCAATTTTGGATTTCATCTTAAAAGAATAAGATCATCTAAATTGGTTATCTGACTGCAAACCCAATTTTAGTTAGGGTGTCCAAAAACTGTTTAACATAAAGAAAAAAAGGTAAGTGTCTATTTAATGCTGCTTCATTCTGGTGTTAGACTTCTGTCCCCTCTCCTTCTGGTCCTCAAAGGTGGTAGCAGAGATGGAGGCCGCATCGCAGAAACTGCAGGAGAGAGGCTGAGATGCTCCCAGAACAATGGTGATGCAGATGCCACTGGGATGGGGCAGCTGGGTAGATCCAGCAGAGGTAGAGAGCCGGTGAAGGACAAAACTGTAACAACAGAAAGTGGAATGAGCCCTGGATGAGGGAATAATGGAGGCTCCCAAAGAAAGGCACTGTGGAGATGGAGGCCACTTTTTTTGATAAACAGCAAATCTTTGGCTTTGCTTCAGAGGAAGAGTCTGGAGAGGACTTATTTGTAAGCTACTGGGCAGTGAAGAAACTGGGCCTGCCAGTGGTGTGGCATAATCTACAGCCTGGGGAGCATGTACAATTCACCCAGGTGGTGGGCCATAAAGTGGTCCGGGATGCTTTAGTGAAGAAGTCATAGGATGTGGAACTGGTGGACTGGCCAGCTCAGAGTATTGCAAAGGATTGAGAAGTAAAGGGTCTGGTTGTGTCTCCCAGGCTGGAGTAGGGGAATCAAAGTCCCAGAGAATACCACATTCAAGGTTGGTCTGGCTGTAGTGGAGGTTCCAGGAAGGAAGTCTCCGGTAGGTGTGGCAGAGCTCTGGTGGGAGGCCAGAAATAGGGCAGAGACTTATTCTGTTACTAGGCTGAGCTGGCACAATAAGCCATGAATGAAAAGAGCTGTATTTTGGTGGTCCATGGATACCAAGTGGACGTCTTGTGACCATACAGCTCCAGCTGTCCTTAATACAGGAAGCGATCAAGAAAGTGTTGACTGGCTGGTTTACCTTTCTGCACTGTTTGCATTTAATGTTCAATGGTATTGATTTTCCTTTTGCAGGTCGGACTGAGCACTTTTACTGGTGTGTCAAGGATGGCACACAACAAACTGGAAAGAGGTGTAAGGAGGGGCAAATGCATGTTTGACATGGGAGCGTTACTTTGATGTTATGTAGTGCAACTGTCACTTTATTGTTAAAGCCCGTGGAGGGAATGCAGTGGTGTTAAGCACAACTATGGGAAATGTAGAACAGCCTCCTTGTTTGTAGAGGCGGCATGATTTTTGGAGTTGCAATGACCCTGTCTCGTCAGTGAGGGTGCATGGATTTTGGTACCGTGTAATTCAACTGGAATTAGGCTAGGGCATTGAGTAAAAGGGTCTGTGTGAAGTCTTTAGTGTTCTGCTGTACTCGACTATCTTCGCCGCTCCCATAGAGAATGAATGTAGCCTCATTGCGCATGCATGACCTGACGTTCCATCATAACAGAGGAACAAACCCCCCATTTTTGTAATTGGTGGGGGTCCCAACAGTTAGACCCTCAGCTATCCAGAGGATAGAGGATAACTTAAAAACTCCTCACAACCCATTTAAGTACCCCCAAGTTCCTGGCAGGAAGCAGAGCTCAGAGACCTGTACATGCAGTGAGTGCAGTGGCTACAGTGCAGCAGAACATGAAGAGGCTGCAGAGACTAGCCAACTTTGGGATGCAGTACAGTAGTGACCTAAGGCAGCTTAGGGCCAGCAAAAGCAGACTGAACCAGTGAGACAGGGAAAAGAGGGTACAGAGCTAAAATTCAAATTGTCTTTAGATCCCACCACCACCATTCCACTTCTTGCACAGGCTGACTCCAAGTGTTCCAAGAGAATAGTTTGTGTACAATGAGATTGGCTGATTCTGTTGACTTCAGTAAATTTGTAAGTAAACTGTTCCCTGAGTGAGGACCTCCCGCCATATAAACAACTTGCCTATCAGGTATTAGTTTCAAGGGTATAATACCTCCATAATATGGCATCTCATAAAATATGGTAAAATATTTGTTTTGTGGTGTGTTTATACAGAATACACACACATACCTGCATTAGTTCATTAGGCTTATTCCACAGTCCCATATGACCGTACTCTAATGTCTGTGTTATACCCTCAATTCTTGGATTCCACATAGTCCATAGTTCTACATAGTTGTCAACAGCCCCATATTTGCAGAGACTGTCCTAGCAAATTCAGACTGCAATGCGTCTAAAATGTGCAGTACTTATGTAAGCTGTAAGTGGGCGTTCCTGGCTGGGTTTGGGGGCAGTCTTAGAGGTGGGTTTTACATGCCCCTGAATTTGCCAACTACAATTTACCCTACAGTACCCTACAATTTACCCTACAGTAGAACTGTTTCTGCAGCCAGAATGAAGAGGTTACAAAATGTGAACCTAGCCTAAGCTGGTGTTCCTCTTTTTTCAGTGGGAGAGCACTGACATCTGTGTAGTATCCCAGATAGGGGACACTACAAACACCTCGTCATTGTTTCCTATGGCTTGTTTCCATGTAACCATGTTTCTATTTAATAAATTTCCTACTTACAAAGTATTGTATTTATGCAACTGTTAACTTATATTGCATTTGATGCTATGTGACTGGTTTCCAGCAGGTGGTATAGGTCTGGCAGAGTCCTAGAGACAAGAATGGAACTAATTTCATTCACTTTCCCCCTTTGGGCAGAACTTGGCTGTCCTGCTTCCTACCAAGGGAAGGGTTTTCAGGAAGCTGGAGTTAGCTGGAGTCCTAAGGGTCAAGACATGACGCAGCGAGGGGAAGTGTTTCCCCCCTCTCCTGTTGCAGGAGCCTGGGAAGCAGCTTCTAGAGTACCTTAGTCTTTGCTTTTTGTTGAAATATAGACTTTATTCACATGAGAGGGAAACTGGGCAAGAGATACCATATTTATTGAACAGATAACAGACTTAAGCCAAATAGAAACCAAGAGAAGCATTTGGACCAACTACCACTACCTTATACCCTGCTGGTACCAAGTGATGTGAATTCCAACAAAGCAAATAAATATTTTTGTATTACCAAGTTCATTCAGTAAACTACTTTCAAGTTTCAAGTACTTTCCCAGTCTGTACTTCTTTGTCTACTTCAACTCAATTATTGCAGGACCACTGTGACACAAGGGCATTACATTGGGCCATATTATACCACTTGCAGACCTCAACACGAATATACTGGGGCTCCTCTGGATGTACTTTTCATCTGTTCTGGTTTTTGGCCTATGTGATCATCCCATGACCAGTCAAGAGACTAACTCTTTGGAAGTCATGATTTGTAGTCAATGACATGCACAGATCCTAACAAATGTGAGGGACTAAGACTAGTTTCACACTAGCATTCAGAGCTCAAGCAGGCTGTTCTGGCAGCGAACAGCCTGCCGCAGCTCTCTGGATCTGGTATTGCTAGACGCTGCCTGAATGCTCACTGGCCCCATTGACTATAATGGGGAATGGCAGAGATCTGCCACAAACCAGCAACCTGCAACTGCATAGCAGTTTTAATCCGGCCAATTCATGACATATTTATTGGGTTGTGGCTAGATCTCTGTCGGTCCCCATTATAGTTAATGGGGCCAGCGGGCATTCAGGCAACGTCTGGTAATGCCAGATCGAGAGGGCTTTGAAATGTTAATGTAAAACTAGCCTAAATTAGCAAATTGCAGAACTTTCATGATACAATCAATGTGATTTTTTTCGCTGAAATATCCCTTGAGTTATCACAATGCCTAAAAGCTGCTGGTTGAATACAGGTGATGAACAGGGGTTCAGGTGAGAAGGAACAATACCCAGGGATCTGGCATGTTATCATGTACGGCCTATAGTCATTTCTGCATCAATAATAGCTCCCATATAACAGTGTCCTGCACTTGTTATATATCACCTAAATACATTTGCTTGAAAATATTTTCCAGGGAACCTTGAAAGGGTCTATTACTGTCAATCTTCCGAAAAAATGACAACCCTAGACTGCCATACATGACTCTCACCATCCTCCATAAAATACAGTGCATACTCATAGGGATTCTGTTAGAGATGAGATGATAATACTAAAAAGGAAATGATAATACTAAAAAATACTAGCAGGCGCGGCACATTTTATTTTCAGTACTGGTGAAGATGATGCTGAAATGTTTTAAAACTGGGAGTTATGGTGAGTGTGAATTTAACTGGTGTGTAAATTTGTATGTTCTGTATAGCAAGATTCCCACTCTTCTAATTAATAAGTATTTTTTTGTAGAATATTTGACAATTAGCAGTGCTCAGGGGCATACGCTGATCTCATAAGGATCTATAGCCAAATTTAATATGGGCCCCCAGCAAGCTTTCTAGAACACATGCATCAAACACTCCTAGGCAATGCAGAAAACAAAGCATTAATTCCCAACCAGCTCCATGTCTCCTTCTCAGAGAGAAAATGTCTGCCTGAAGCCACCACTAGGGGGAGCTCAGTGCATAGGAATGTATACAGTTGCCCTGACAGCAGTGGAACACTGCAGAAATCCATTTGGAGTGTTGGCTGCATGAAAATCAAGTGTTCATATTGGAAACAGAAGGAGGAGTTCAGTGCCAGGCCTCTCCCTTTGGGCCGCATAACAGTCTTTTGGTCTGCCCCTATGAAAAGTATGCCACTGGCAATGCCACAACATTATTTAAGTGGGTTGTCTACACAGTTCCTTTTTGGTAAAAAGGGTGCCCAATGATAAGCTGATTACATGGTGTCTTGCTGCTAGGACAGTCGGAAGTAATCTGTAAGAGGACCTGGAAATAAACATTCAGTTTCTCTGCAGTGCCTCTGTCCCATTCACTCAACCTGTCCCGAGCATAAGCTATCAATATTATACCATTGCACAACCCCTTTAATTTATTTTCTATCATTGCAGATCTCATATATTCACAATGACGGGCGTAACTTCAATTCATAGGGCCTCATAACATAATAAGATGGGGCCCCCAGCTAGTGTAAGAAAATTAAAAACAGCAGTATAAGTAGCAATAATTAATGGTACAGACAGTATAATAGCACCACATATATTATATTACACAGTATATTATATCACAAAGAGGTATAGCTAAAACGACAGTAATAGCATGGCATTGAATTTGATTCTACACTACAAGAAACTACACAAAAAGCAATTTCAAAAACATCAAAAGTTGGGTAACCTCTGGCACTGGTCTTTCTGCAGAAGTACAGTACATTAACCAATTCATTTCTGGAATTGGAAAACCAAGTGTTGGTGTAAAAACCTTCTCTCCTTTAGGCATAAAGTCCCCTTCTGATAAAGCCCTCATTTTCTATAACATTCCAGTTCTCCCAAAATGTATCACAAAAGATTTCACTTCTTTCAAACCAGAACTTTTTGGGAAATTCTTGTAGAATTCCCAAATTTTAGAATCTATTTGCTCATCTCTATTTGTGGGTATAAACAGATCATTGAAGATCATCTCTGTATTCACCTTTGATATATTTATACATAGTTGTTAGGTCTCGCTCAAGGTGTCTTTTTTTTCGAAAATGAAATCATCCCACTGTTTCTGGGCCATGCAGGCCACCATTCTATTTCGTTTGTTGCCCACTTTGAACCCGCTAAAGCTCTACTATGTCTTTTATGCACTGGTGCCCGAAACCGTAATGATATTTCATGTGCGTTCAGACTCATGACTTCATGAAAGTCCTGCCACTATGCTGTCATCATGTGCTTGATGCACCTTTTGATCTTATTTGACTTGACAGCTGCTGCCTGACACTGGTTGCTTTACTTCAGTTTTCAGTTAACAACGGAAATTTCCCCATGTCCTCTTTCATGTCCAATAGTGTTGATCATTTAAGAAAAGATGATTGACCTCAGGGAGATCAACCATCATCACCACAGAGACACCATCACAAGTCTCAACATTGGTGAATCTAAAACAAGGCCCCCTGGGAAAAGCAATATGCAAATCAAAAAGAAAACCACAGAGACACCATCACGAGTCTTAACAACGGTCAAAACTAGCCAGGCCTTTCACTGGGAAGGCACAATCAAGGGAAGAGCAGTCTCCAAAAGGAAACCACCTATGCCAAAGCATGTTATCCACAGACAGCTGTTTCAGGGTATTTGCCCCTCATCAGTGTGGAGTAGGAATCTGGCTAGTGGGAGCAATGCCTAGTAGAAGATTATTTAAGAAAAGATGATTGACCTCAGGGAGATCAACCATCATCACCACCACAGAGACACCATCATGATTCTCAACGTTGGTGAATCTAAAACAAGGCCCCCTGGGAAAAGCAATATGCAAATCAAAAAGGAAAACCACGGAGACACCGTCACGTGTCTCAAGGACGGTCAAAACTAGCCAGGCCTTTCACCGGGAAGGAACAACCAAGGGAAGGGCAGTCTCAATAGTGTTGATCGAGCACCAAAGTGCTTGGGTGCTCTGGTGCTCAGGTAGAACACTTGGTGATGCTTGAGTGCTCTACAGAGCACCCGAGCACAATGGAAGTCAATGGGAGAACCAGAGCACTAAACCAGGCACCCCCTGCTCTGAAGAGGGGAGGGTGTCTGGTTCACAGGAAAAGGTCAGAAAATGATGGAAACACCACTGAATTGGTTTGGGGACAGCATGAGGAGGATGTCTGGATGCATCTTGCACTCCCAAGTCGCTGCTGGGAACGATGTTGTCTGAGTATTACGCCACTTTTACAGAATGACAATATACCCAAAACCGAAGATAAAATCGATTTTAGAGGAAAAATTGTTAGGAAATTACACTGAATGTCACAGGTATTTAGGATGTTCAAACGTTATACAGCAGACGTAGCGCAGGGAATATCGCCGTCACTAACGGCAGAAAAAATTACACCGAATGTCAGAAATATTTAGAATGCGCAAATGTTATACAGCAGATGCAGCTCAGGGAATGTCGCCGTGATTAGAGGCAGAAAAAATACACTGGATGTCACAGGTATTTAGGATGCGCAAACGTTATACAGCAGATGCTGCGCAGGTAATTTCGCCTTGATTAGCGGCAGAAAAAAATGCACTGGATGTCAGGTATTTAGGATGCACAAACGTTATACAGCAGACGCTGCGCAGGTAATGTCGCCTTGATTAGCGGCAGAAAAAAATACACTGGATGTAAGGTATTTAGGATACACAAACGTTATACAGCAGGCGCTGTGCAGTTGGTGTTAAGGTCAGGCAATTTTGCGCAAATCTTGCCCCCAAATAATATATATATTGCAGCCAGATAAAATAATAGTCCTTAAAAGGACTTTTGGGTCTTTTGAAAAGAAAACTAAACCTGCCTAGCCAAATCCTATCCCTACACTATCTGTCCCTCCTTGTGCAAACGTTATACAGCAGACAATGCGCAGGTAATGTCGCCTTGATTAGTGGCAGAAAAAAAATACACCGGATGTCACAGGTATTTAGGATGCACAAACGTTATACAGCAGCCATGCGCAGGTGGTGTTAAGGTCAGGCAATTTTGCACAATTTTTGCCACCCAAAAATTTATATATTGCAGCAAGATGAAACAATAGTCCTTAAAAAGACTTTTGGGTCTTTTAAACAGAAACACTAACCCTACCTAACAAAACCCTATCCCTCTTTGCAGCAGCTCTCCCTGACTAAGACTGAGCTGGGTCACATGTCACCGGGTGCTATATAGCACCCGATGACGTGTTCCCGACCAGCCAATCACTGTAATGACAGTAGCCAACATGGCTACTGCATTACAGTGAATGTCAGTACCTCCCCTCACACTGATTGGCTGCGTAGCAGCCAAGAAACGTGCAGAGAGGGGACTCGAGCATAGCGCTCGAGCACACGCGGTGTTCGGCCGAACGCCACGATGTACCGAGCATAGACATGCTCGAGCGAATACAGTGTTCGGTTGAGCATGCTCGCCCAACACTAAAGTCCAATGTTGTATGTAATTTTGAAATATATTTTTGCTTTCCAAGTACATCATGCCCTTATGTACATATCCTTTGTCCGCATTGTACAATTTAGCATCATGTGCAAAAATGCTTACTTTACTTTTGGGTCTATGGATGTAACTACACTATATGCAGGCTCGGACTAGCCCACAGGGGTACAGGTAAATCCCCAGGTGGGCCCCTGAGCAAGGTGGGCCCCTAGTCTCCCACCCCCTGCACAAGTGGCACATAACACAGTAGACTTACTGCACTACATACATATATTCAATGTACATCGTCTCAACTAGCTTATGTTCATATAAAAACCATGATAGATTATTAAAGAAACTTCCCAGTTTATTTTTCTAGACACGGTCAGAGCTGAGACGACTTCCAGGTATAGAGGAAAGCTACCAGTATCCTCTTTTCCCCAGGTCCTACCTTCTCAGAGGTGCTGCAGGGACCCCCACCTGGTAGCATCTTGCTGCTGTGTGAGCAGCTAATATTTGAATGTATCCGTACGGTGGGCCCCCAAAGTAAATTTTACTGGTGGGCCCTAGGCACCCCAGTCCTAAAATTGCTCAGGATGGAATCTCTTCTTATGGTTTCAGGAAGCAAATTTAGGGGCCAAACATATGTCAACTACAGTGGTGTAACTACATCTGACTGGGTGCCATAGCAAATTTTTGAATGAGCCCCCCCAGCAACTTCTTTGCAACCCCCAACTCACGTGCAACCCCGACTCATGTGGCTAGTCAAGACTGATCTTTCAGACAAGGCCTGAAAACGCTCTGTCCGTTTCCTACATTGTCACTGTATATACTGCCATTGTATAATACTGTTGAGGTGGCCCTGACAATAAAATTTTTTTAGTCTTCCTCCTGAAGGGGCCCCCTGTGGGTCTGGGCCCCAAAGGCCCCCTGCTTCCCCTACAGCTATGCCCCCCGTGTCAACTAGTTCAGCTTCGATGGGTCATGTAAGGATTACCTAACAATGGAATGACATGTTCTCTTAATAAAATTCAGTTTCTTGGCACATTTATCACATTTTGCTTTGTATCACATTTACTGTTTTACACACTTTTCTAAATTTGCGACTTTTCGCATTTTTACACCACTCACTGCAGTTTTGTAATATGGATGGAAAAGTGGGTGTGGTTAGTTATATTAATGAGTTTCACTTCAGATTTATCATTGTGACTTTTTAAAAAAGTTTTCGCATTCGCAGTCTCACTCCAAGAGGAGGGTGGAGTAGGAAAACTGGAGTAACTTCTCTAGACAGAAGTTTTAGGTTTAAGGACGAGACAAATTTATCAAATAACCTGAGACATTTGATAAATGTGGCACAAAGTACACCAACGGAGACTCAAGCAAAACTGACTTCAAATATTCTCCTCATGATAAATTCCCCCCCAAGTATTCTGGATGTCTTTCTATTTTGATTGGCCTGGTTACCCTCTTTTCGAGTTAGCCCTATTTAATTGTATTTTCTTCTGACCTTACAGCCTGATGAAGGTATTGGCCCGTCACTGAAATGTGTAGCTAGCCTTTTATTTATATTGTTTAATGTATATTTTTAATAAATTTTTTTATAGTTATAGTTATAGTTTTTCTTTTTCTGCATCTTGTTAAGCGAACGTCTTTCGCCTGTTTTTCACCAATATAACTAACAACACTGCTCCATAGAAGATTGCAGACACACTCCAGACATACCTCTGTGCACTTTGTGTTTGTATTACATGTCCAGGAAAAGCACTTTTATTCTGCTGGAAAAACAATTCCTAAGTGCCCAGCTGAAAGTGAAAGCAAAAACAGCTTTCTCTCCCGACTCGATTTATAACAGCTATATCTTCTGATATAGTGTATATAATGCTATGATTCTGGTATCGTTTGAAAGGTTGGAATGCAAGCTTTCAAACAAGGTTCGTATTTCTAGTGACTACCAATCCCAAAATATGAGCAGCTAAAGCAGCCCTCCCCTCTTCAGTCTCGTTTGCTTTGGGCACTTGCAGCAGCAGAGCTGGGCAATTGGGAGCTGTTTTCCTGCAGAATAAAAGTGCTTTTCCTGGACATGTAATACAGACACACAGTGCACACAGGTATGTCTGGGATGTGTATGCAATCTTCTATGGGGCAGTGCTCTTAGATATATTGGTGAAAAATAGGTGACGGACTCCCTTTAAAGGGGTGACACTGTCTGCACTGATCAGATATTGGCAGAGTGTGTAGAGAAACCCCTGACTGGTAACACCAAGTTGTTAATTAATTTTGAGTTCCAAGAGGAATAACAGAGGGACATCACAACATTGGGTTAAGATGCTCCAATGTTGTTTTCACAGAAGAGCTGATAAGTCGTCTTTAAGCCCAGTATCAGCACAACTAACTGTAAATAATATGGCACACATACAGACATATATATACATCCATGTGTTAACAAGACTCTATGACCTATTGATGTACTACCTTTGTCCTCGCAAAATACCTTTTCCTTAACCTGTTTTAAAATCAATAATTATCCATTTCCGTTTGCTTTCATCTCTCTATTTCTTGCATCAAGAGGCATAAAGATTGTGCTTCAAGAAAGAGAATGTTGGTTTGCTATAAAAGCAATATATACACTTATGTACAACCACATTGTATTTCCCTAATGCATCTAAAATCAGAAAAGGAGTAACTTTACAGTACATCATTAATAATTTCCTAGTGCTTTATGTCTCCATGGCAACAGACAACAAACAAATTCTGCATCATTTAATCCTACAGTATTGCAGCCTCGCAATTTCCTCCTTTTGTCCTCTATTTTGTGCCAATACACAGTAAATTTGGTAAGTTAGCCATGAAAAGAGGACAGATGGGAGGGACTGTTTGCAGAATGAGACCACAAAGAGCTTGTTTGTTGTCTGTTACCATGAGGACATGTCTACTGTCCCACTAGACCCTGCTAGTGGCTATAAAAATCATATTAGATAGGCAGGGGCGTAGCTAAAGGCTCATGGCCCTGGTGCAACAGTTCAGCTTGGGCCCCCCCCTTCCTCACTCAGCACTGGTGCACCTAGCTTTTCTGCTGCCCGAGGCAAATATTGAAACGCACCCCCCATGCCAAATTCTTAACCTTCCGGCACCTCCAACGATCAGCTGTTTGAAAAGAGGGCAGCGCTCATATGAGAGCTGCTTTCTCTGCTCTGTTCACTTGCTCACCGTAGCATTTGCAGGGATGAGCAGGTAAACAGAGCAGAGAAGGCAGCGCTCGTATAAAAAAAAAACAAAAAAAAACGGACAACCCCTTTAAAGACATACTTGTAAAACATTACATACAGAGCATACAGAAGAATACACCGCCACATATGTACCTCTTACATCCAATAACTTCTCTTCTCTGATGTAGACGTTCTCTTTCCTCCTCTTCTCCTGTCAGACCAGACCGCCATGGTGACTTCTTTCAGCCGCGCCTCGTCTCTGCAGAGTTTAACAAACAGACATCTTACTTTCCTACTTTTCCATCATCCTCTCACCTTCTCAACACCCCATCCTGTTCCCCCCCAATACTATACTGCAGAAACAGTCCCCCTGAAAATACTGGTACCACACAGAAAAACAATACCCCCTTACCTTTCAGATCAGATCCCCATATCAAACCCCAGATGAGACCCCCCCATCTCCAGACCCCCATATAAGACCCCTATTAGACCTCCAAACCACCATATCTGACTCCCAATAGACCTCCAAACCCCCATATCTGACCCCAGACCCCCAGTCAGACCCCCTTCAGACTCTTCAAGCCCCTAATCAGACCCCCCTTCTGGCCCCCATATCAGACCCCCACTTCTAGCCCCCATATCAGACCCCCCCTTCTAGCCCCCATATCAGACCCCCCATTCTGTCCCCCATATCAGACCCCCACCTTCTGGCCCCCATATCAGACCCCCACCTTCTGGCCCCCAATTGCTCCTCTCCCTGTCCTGGCTGTCTCCCTGCTCTCACCTCTTCCCAGGCCCGCGCTGCAGTCACCTGACCTCCTGCAGCGTCAGGTCAGAGTGCGCTCTGTACGTAATGAAGCTGCAGGCAGTCAGGACACAGCAGCATACCTCCCAACTTTTGAAAAGAGGAAAGAGGGACACTATGTGCGTGTGGCAAATTTTTTTGTACTAGGCCATGCCTCTAACTCCGCCCAAAAATAACAAAACACTTAATCCCACGACATGTCCTACTTTCTAACAGCCGCTATTCTTTGGCTGTTAAAGAAACAGCCATGTGACCAGCCTCAGACTTTAATTGGTTATAAAAATTGGCGTCTGACGACCGTTACTTAAACTGCCCTCACACCGCCATTTTTTCCGTCCATGTGCATATAGGTAATGCTGAGAGAACTTCTGTTTTCAAGTTTGGCGTACAAGGTTCGGGTTATCTAAGAATTCCGTTATGGATTTCTCCACCAAGGACCGTAATTTATAGTCCGTCATAACGGAATTCTTAGATAACTCGAACCTTGTACGCCAAACTTGAAAACAGAAGTTTGCTCATCACTACCTATAGGCTAAATATCCTCACTCCCCTCCCTTCAGCCGCTCCACAGATAAACACCCCATAAAGCGCCCCCCATGTCCCCCAGAATAAACCATATGCCCCCCCACAGATTTACACCCCATAAAGCCCCCCATGGCCCCCAGAATACACTGAGATCTGTATTATAAAACCCTGTAATTGCCCCAGACTCCATTCCACTTGAACCCCACTGCCCCTGAGTGCTCCACCTGCCCCCTCATATCTCCATATGATGCCCCTCACCTGCTCACCATGAAGCTCTGTGTAGTCCAGGTCCTGTGTAGTTCTTCCTCACTGGGCTGCTGGCCGGCACACACAGCCCCTCCTCCTTCCACAAGCTCCTGCAGTCGGGGCTTGTCATGTGACCATGAAGGAGCATGTGACCAGTGATGTCACAGACCTCCTTCTGGCCACTACATTCTACCAACTACGGAGGCTGAGCCAAAGTCCTCCACAGCCCCCACCTCCATGAGGTTAGTAGAAAGTGGGCGCTACCAGCACTTCGCTCCCCCTCCTCCTGCATACTAGCGAGCGCTTCCATTATGGAAGCACTTGCTAGTATTCCCTTTATAAGATGCACTGCATCTTATAAAGGGAAAAGTAGAGCACCACTGGCTTAGGGGCCCGGTCGCAACTGCCACCGCTGCGACCCCTATAGTTACGCCAGTGTAGATAGGAATTTATATGAGTTAGGAATTAATGTTTCTAAAGTGTCTGCACTATTTTTGCAATATTTTGCACTGATTTGTGTCATTTGGTAAATAATTTAAATGTGATTTGTAGGTTAAGTGGGTCTAATTACTCTGAGATGTTTAAGAAAGAGAACAGACCCTAAAATCTTAGGCTTGTCTTCTCTTTAGGGTTTTAGTCAGTTGGTGTAGAGACAAGAAAGCTGGAGGAATGACGGTCAGTTCAGTCAGAGTCAGTCATCTTGGGTCGAGCAGCCATGAAAGTGAGGGTGTGTGTGTGGAATCTGTGAAGGTAGTGCTTAAGGCTATTAGACTTCACTGCTTTGTGATATGACTTGGGTCTAAAGGCTTCTGGCCCCCAGTCATATTTTTGGGGCGGTGTGCAAATACTGATTTTGAGGGTCTACACCCAGCAGTGGGAATTGTAGATGTTTTGTGAGGAATTGCACCTCTTGGCTGGATCTGGAAATAACCCATAGCTCAGTCAGAACTAGTTGGAATTACATAGATTTGAGCCATTTTGCGTGGAAGTGTTTTGAATTCTGTCATTCAAGTAAAGACTATCAGTTAACCTTGTTTCTTCAACACTGATCTTCTACCTGTCATTTCCACATCTCACCGTCAAAGGCACCCCAACTTCCATTGGCTGGGAGACCTCCATATCTAGCTTGTGTCCTGGGGGTACAACAACTGCGGTATACCTACGGTATCATGTTTTGGGTTCATTGTGCATGGCCAAGGGAACTCAGGGAGTAGGAGAGCTGCCACTGTGAGTACTACCACTTCTCGCAAGACTACCACTCCCATCCTCTTCCTTCATACTGCTGCCCGGTCACACTAGGTGCTGTAGAAATTATATAGTGGAAAATTTGAATTGAACACAAAACAGAAATGAAAGACACAGAATAGTACACGGCCCAATGTTCTTCTGTAGTTCAGCATCTTGCACCCCTTTGTGTAATTAAAAGCTATAAAAGTCATTAGCACAGTCACTTGCATTCAAACTATTAAGCTGGAGGATGCTTTTAAAGCTAGCAGTGGCTCCCCCTTACTTACTCAGCCCCTATGCCGCTGCACAGGTTGCACACATGGTATGCCGTCCCTGATATACATGCAACGGCTCACTTGCTGTGTATATTAATCAAAGGCTTGAGTAACAAGCTTCATTATTGAAATTTATCAAGACTACTTTTAATACTTTTTCCTTGTGGGCATATTAAATTAATATTGTTGCAAACTGTCCCTTCTGGAAAAATTGATAAAATCTTCAAGGTTAATGTCAGACCTATTTGCAACTGTATTGACAGAGTGAAATGAATAACTATGATTGTCATTTCCCCAGAGGGTCAAATTAGCCTAATAAAGATTTGCATTCGCCTGTCCTATATCTCCATTTATTGCGCTTAGAATGGACTGACCAGAATAATTCATTTCATAAACCTATTGAAAAATGACTCATTATTTATTTCAGTCGAGCCATATAAATAATGGCACCAGTTAAAATGTTATCTCGTGGCACACAATGCTGGCAGCACATCAAGTTTTAATTAAAGGAAAGCAGGACTCGCCGAAATAGTCAACATTTCAGGCAAATCTGCCTGTGGTTTCCTTATAAATGTATTTGTCCTTAACGTTCTTATTTTCAGGGCATGGTGTCATTTGTCTTGTAGAAAGAGCAAGAAAGTAAGAACAAGATTTCATTATTAAATTACATTCTACAACAACATTGGTGGGGCTGGCGCCATGTTGAGATTTCTAAACTACAATCCTGATGTTCAATAATCTTAAAGGGGTTAGTTTATCTCATACATTGATGGCATATTGCTAGGATATGCTATCAACATCAGACAGGTGTGAGTCCACCTTTTGGACCAAATCCTAAGTCAAGAACGAGCCCCCAAAGTGAAGCAGAGTGCACCCCGCTTGAGTGTTGTGGTCTCTATTCATCAATCTGGGTTTTTTTTCCCCCAAAAATAGCAAGTGAGTGCTCAACTATTTTCAGGGGTCCCTTAGTGGTGCATGGAGAACGCACCGCGCAAGTGGGCCTCTCCATTCACCGCTATAGAACTGTCAGAAATAGCCAGCCCGTCGAATTTTTGGAACTGCTGCTCTCCATTCACTTCAGGGGCCTCATTCTGGAGATAAAAGTGGATCCCAAAGGTTGAGAGTACTTAGTGATATGCCATCAATGTATGAGATGAGACAACCCCTTTAAAGGGACAGTTTTTTAAATTTTTTCTTTAATATTTCGTCATTAGTACAGTACAATTTCCGTTTTAGTACTGTCAAAATATTGGGTAAAATTGAGGCTGGAGAAAGTTTTGCCTTATAATTTAGTGATTTCCTGCTTGCACTACTATACTTGCTGGCTTTGAAAAAAAATTAATGACTTGTTTTTACATGTGGCAATTCCTCAATATGATGATGAAATTGTAATACTAGTCACGTAGCACAGAGCTGGAGCACCAAAGTCACATTAATTTATATGGGGTAATATTGTAGACATCCTCGGTGACCTGTGCGGAGGTCACTGTAAAGGAGGGAAAGGAGATGAGTTCTCCTCATCACCAATGGTGAATTATGCTTTCTCTGCCTCCAGCTTTAAATAGGGTTATTGCCTTTCATTGTAACTCAAAAACAGCATAGTATACTGTGCTACACTGTTTCTGCATTTTCCATGCTCTGCAATGGGAGCTACTGAAACAGTGGAGCACTGGCCCACTAAACTGTTTCCCTGCCACCTGGTAGTCAGTGCTTAGTCCTGTTTCGTCTTAGTAACAATGAGGTGGGAAAAACCTTTAGCATGAAAACTTGACCTACATGGCAGGCAATTTTCTGCAGATGAATTCCTTTAAACACAAAATACTGAATTACAATATTATTTATTCAGCTTATATGGATGCCCGTGTTCATGACAAGAGATGCGCTCTTCTCAATCAGCAGTAAGAACTATGAAGGTCCAGGAGTTTCAAACTGTAGTCTTTCATTACAATATTCTGTTTTTGTATTACAGGGACAGGTCCCTGGACCCTCTATACCATAATTAAATTGGTGCAGGTTAACTTGGCATGCAGAGTCTAAGGCAGACTGTTAACCCTTATTTTACCTCCCAAAGGTATATCCATTGCTACAGGACATCAAGCAATTGCACCAGTAGTCAAGCCAAAGGTTAGATGGTAGACTACATATGGGTGATAAGATCACAGACCTTGGGCTGGGCTGGAAGTCAGCAGGTGACATATCACAACCTGGGCAGAAGAGCAGAAACAGATACTAGAAATGGAGTGATGAGCCAAAATGACAACAATATCAATAATCTTAGGTTAGAGGCAGGTACAAGGTGCAAGGCACAAACCCACTCGGAGGATGAGTGTCAAGAAAAAGAGAGTTCAAATCCTCCACTAGGTAAACCCTAGTGAGCGCCAAAGTGCCAGGGAAAGAGCAACACTACAAATCAGGCAGGAAAGTCAAACTAGAATTTAGAATTGGTTAAAAACCATATTTAACCATCCAGACCACAACCAGTGAACCCCAAAACTGCTACCAGCCTTCCAAAGTGACTTGGTGTGGTAACCAAGGCTACCCCTAGGTATTCACCATGCTGCATGACAGGATGGGCTTGGCCGCTAGAGACCCAGGATATATCTGTAGAGCTGGTAACAGAATACTGGGGGGGGGGGGGGGCACACTGGTAGCAGACCTTCTAGAATGACCAGAGAGATGCAAAGAGGAGTATGCAAGTTGGGTCAAAAACCAGGAGACACACATATCAGGAATGCAGCACATGAGATGATAATCCAAAGACACGTAGATATCATCAGAAACAGCAGCCAAAGGCATAATCCAAAAACAAGCCAGAAGTCACATCACCAGAAAAGTACATAGGGTATCACACAATATAGAACCAGAACAAAAATGTAGTATGTTACACAGGAAAAAGCATGCTTAAATGCCCCACATAGCTGTGGGATTGGACATAAAGTCAGAATACTGATTGGCTTGGCTACCAGCCACGCTGACAGGTTGACCTATCGGGACTTGATAGATCAGTATTGCAGCCCTTCATGGAGATTTGGCTGGGAGAGAACCTGACAGATGTACTCTGTGATAACTTTTCAGAAAGAACATTAACAAAGTAATAGGTAAGTAATAAATACCACAAAAATGTAGGATCTTACATTTGTTGACTCCATAGTCAATCTTATAGGGGAGAGGTTTATTAATTTATTTTTTTAATGGGACAGAAAATGTTAAAAGGTAAAAAGAAGCATTACTCCCCTCCACCAATCTCCTGCTGCTGCTGCTATTATGATTCTGCTCTTCTCTCCAGCAATAAGGCCAGTCATTGGCTGAGCAGGCTCTCTTGGCATGGAAGTGGAGAGCAGTGAAGACCAGTCCATGAACCTATCAGGTTCTGATCCAGGGACTTGACACTGTTTTTAAATCCCCTTCTGGCAATAAAGCTTTGCCAGTGATAGTCTGTGACTCACTGTGTTCCTGGTTCCTGTTCGTGTAATTTGGATTACTTGTGTTTTGACCTTGGCTTGTCCTTTTGTAAAATATCTTTTTATTGAGATTTTTGTAAAGATAAAATACAATATGACAAGCTTCGTACAGAAAATATGCTTACAATTGTTCATTAACATTGATGCCTTTTGTTAAGGCTATTGCACAATCAACGTCCAAGAAATAAATGGGGGTGCAAGGAAGGGGAGGGAGAGGATATGGGGGGGGGAGTGTGTGAGAGTGATACTGAGGGGAATAAAAGCAAAAGAAGGAGAAAAAGAAGATGAAAAAGGAAGAAAAAGCATATTCCAAGAGACACTGACAGTACAATAGTCGTAACCTGTATGTATGTATACAGATATAATGTAACATTTCGATATTGCATGGCAACAGTACAGGTCAGAATCTGAAAGTGTATATCATAGAAGGTCTAGCAAAGAAGATAAAGGCAATTAAATGTACGCTTGGTCACAAGGGTGTCCTGTCAGTGTTGTTTAAAGGAAGGGATATCCTGTAGCAACCACTCCTCGCTTCTCTCCAAGGACCCCAGAGAGAAAGGAATTTAGCATGTTTTCTGGATTCCTGACTTGCCAACTCCTCCATCAAGCAAATTTGGTCGACCCAATCACTCTCTGTCGATTGTGGGAGGTTCAGTGCTCAGCCATAACATATTGGTACTGAGCTTCTCATCTGGTTCTGATCTCGACTTGGCTTTTTGACTACTCTCTCTGTCTCTTGATTTGGTATTTTGTTGTCCTCCTGGTTCTCACCCACTTTTGTACGACTCTGTCTTTGTGTCTTGTTTTTGTCCCTTGGTGTTGTTTGTCTTGCATCCTAGCAGAGTAGGCAACGTCGACCAGTTGTGGACTTTCTACTTAGAGTTTGCTTTGCAAGTAGGCAGGGAAAGTGGGCGGAGTTCCAGCTAGGGCTCACTGTCCATGTCCGTCCCTACCTATTGACATTACATTTCTGGACATTTTTTTAATTTTTTTTTAAATTCTCCTGGAAAACTCTTTAATTAAAAGCACATCTTCCTTGTATATGTCCCCTTTAACATGATATTAGTCGTGAATTCTTATGCAATAATAATCAATTAAATATAAGAAATATTCAAGAAAGTTACTCTTAACTCTAAATTCAGTGACAGAAGGTAAATAAAAACTACCTCAGAACCATCATAAAGCTGACAGATGCCAATAAAAGAGCTTGTGATTGATGAATATCACAAGATAATCATACAAAATGCAAAGCAAGCTTTTTTTGTTACTTCTTGTGAGCAATTTTCAGTTCTTAAAGTTAATCTCCACATTTTAACACCATGCCATTTTTGATCCACCTTCCTGTACTCTGTTTTTCTAATGCAATCTCTCTAATCCCTTCCATATACATTAGCATTCCTCTTCACAGTGCACTGAAAACCTTATTTGTACAAAAATAAAAAAGGCATATCTCAAGATTAGAGGACTGAATTTTCACAAGAAAGGTAAGATTACGTTTCCGGGCACCTACTCTACATGGCAGAATGCTTATTTAGAAACCTCACAATTACTCATGGTGGTCCTATATTATGCATATTTCAGGCCCAGATTGCAGCACAACCATTAGTTGTGCTGCAATCTGCAACTTTTCCTTGCTCACACCAGGTCTAAAAAACTGGGCGTGGCATGGGCGGGGAAAGGGATGGCCCGCCAGGACCGTCTCATTCATCATTTTTTACACCTTTTTTAGATGTAGAAAATGGTCTAAATGTAAGACAGCAAGGAAGCTGGCTTACATTTAGACTAGTGCTGGATGCGCTGAAGTTATATAGAGGCCTGCACCTCTTCATAACTTAACATAAGAACGGCTTCTAAAACTCTGGTTTTACTAAATGACCCCCTATGAGTTTAAAATTAATAACATAACAAACTTCTAATGGCAAAAAGACACAAAAGTCATTTTAATAACAAAAACAAACATTCAAAAGTTATAGCAATTTAAAAAGTCAATTTTAGAAAGACTATGTATAGAATGGATGAGTCTGATCACATCCGTTTAGTGTCTTTCTAATTATAGGCAATTCCAAAACATATACAAGATACCTGTGGAGGATTGTTGCTGCTAAATATCATAGTGTTTTTGTGGAGAATATATTTGAATGAATATCATATGCATATGAAAGATATTTGAGTGAGGTTAGCATAATGATGACGCTTAAGAAAGAAGGTGTGCCCTTGAAATGTTACATAGCTGGTGCTAGAGCTCCCTGTCGCTGGTAAGAAAATGCCCTGAGAAAGAAGACGCCAAGCGGAGTGCATGGAGTATGCATGAAAATGCCGGCTTACCACTACAAGAACCAGGGATGTTTGACAAGTGAAATGGAGTAAGGTTTTTATGACAATAATATTGTTAAGCTTTTAAAGTTTTGGATATAAAATAAAGGAATAATAAATATAAATGAAAAGTGAGATCCCAATTATATATTGAAATGGATTTATAATACGGACTGTGGATATCCGGAAAATTCGGAGTGTGAAAGGCCACTGCAATTATTTAACAGTGTAAAGGTGTGATACAGTTTACAACTTTCATACAAGGGAGAGTTTTTTATACGTAACTTATGGAGGAAAAGTAGAGTTCTGCATACCATGTGTAATAAGTATAAATGACATAAACAATGTGGTTCCTTGAGAGACAGTCTAGGGACCCACTGAAAACTTTATTCCGATTGACCTGTGTCTCCTATGTCTCCTTCCCACTTCAGTCAAGTCAGCAATGGGAGTGTATCCAAAAGTTTTGATAGTAAATGCTTATATGTGCCGGATATCATTTGCCGCATTGATGTTGAATTACTAACTAATTCCACAACTGTAAGTTGGGAGTCCTGCATACTGTATCTGTTTTAGATGTCTCTGTATTGAAGGCATGTCTAAGTTGCAAGTATCGATAAATGTTGGAGCGTGGTAGAGCAAATTCTAGCTGTAATTGACTAAACTGCTTCAGTTCATCCCTATTCAATATATGGGCCATTGCTTCCATCCCTTTAGACCACCACTCTCTAAAACCATCAAGAAAATCCAGCTCAGGAAGCCATGACGTATCCCATATAAACATTTAAAGAGTAAGATTTTTAACCCAGAATATGTCCAGCAACTTTCACCATAGATTGTGTATAAGGAGAACAGTCAGTAGACTCTTCCATGGTTATAAAATTGCTTGAGTTCAAAAGCCTCAAATAAAGTTGGAGCATTGAGATACCATATTAATAGCTTACCACTAGAAAAGGAGGGAAGGTATTTTGCTTTGTATGTTTTACTATTAACATTTTAATAAAAACTTGATTTATTAAGTCAATTTAAATAATTAAAAAACTCCTAATTAGTGAAGAAGTTGGCAATTTTTAAAATCACATGATCATTTAACCTATTGTAACTTCATGTACCCTTTTAAGGAACTCTAAGGAATTCTAAGTTTACATGAAGCTGTTCCCCTGTTCAGGATACTGATTTCTTAGCCAAGAGTGTCTCCTGCTCTGGAGGACCTGACCTGTCCTGCATTACACAGGCACCTTATTGATGTAATTGGGTACAGTGTAATGCTTAATTTCCCCCGTAATGGCACTGCAGGGAAACTGAACACTTATTGCTAGTGTTGAGCGAACATGTCCGGCTGAATACACTATTCGGCCGAATACCGTGTGTGGTCGAGCGCCATGCTCGAGTCACCTCCCCGCACGCTAATTAGCCAATTAGCGTGCGGGGAGGGATGGCATTCAGTGTAAAGCCAGTAGCCATCTTAGCTACTGACATTACACCGATTGGCTAGCCGGGTCACATGTCACTGGGTGCTATAAAGCACCCGGTGACATGTGACCTGGCCAGTGTTAGACAGGGAGAGCTGCTGCATGCAGGGACAAACAGTGTAGGGAGAGAAGCACGCTAGGCAGGGATAGAAATCACTCAAAAAAGACCCAAAAGCCCTTTTAAGGGCTATTATATCTGGCACAAAGCAGTATTTTATTATTTTTGGGGTGTTTAAAGGTTTTGAAAATAGCGCTAGGTGGCCTGCCATTAACACCACATGTGCTGCTGCAGCAAGGAGGGACATACACTGTAGGGAGAGAAGCACGCTAGGCAGGGATAGAAATCGCTCAAAAAAGACCCAAAAGCCCTTTTAAGGGCTATTGTATCTGGCACAAAGCAATATTTTATTATTTTTGGGGTGTTTAAAGGTGGTGAAAATAGCACTAGGTGGCCTGCCATTAATGCCACATGTGTTGCTGCTGCTGCATGCTGTAGAATACTCTCTGTATACTATATACCTGACATACTTGCTATAATTTCTGCTGTTAAGCCCGCAGTACTTCTTTTGCGTCTTGCTGTATAACATTTGCGTAGGGATAGAATTTCTATAGGCAGGATTAGTATCATTGTTCAAAAGACACAAAAGTCCATTGTTAAATCCTTCTGCATTTTATATATTTTTTTTTGGTGGCAAAAAAACCCCCAAGTGTGCCCTGTCAGTAACGCTAGGTGCATAGCGTATTACAACTGTTCAAAAGTCTATGTAGCTGACATCCGTTGTTACATTTAATACCGTTAATTTAGGCCGCAGTTCCTCATTTGTGTCTGCAGTTTAATTTGCCCAAGGAGGGAATTAAACTATAGGGATAGGATTTGGGTAGGTAGAAAGATTGTTTCTGTTCCAAAAAGACCAAAGTCCATTGTGAAATACGTCTGCTTTTTTTTTTTGTGTGGCAAAAAAACCCCCAAGTGTGCCCTGTCGGTAACGCTAGGTGCACAGCGTATTACAACAGTTCAAAAGTCTATGTAGCTGACATCCATTGTTACATTTAATACTGATAATTTAGGCCACAGTTCCACATTTGCGGCTGCTCTATAACGTTTGCACATTAAGAATATTGGACATTCGTTAAAATTTTTCTTATCATACAGTTAATAAAAATCTACAGTACTATACAATATGCGCAAGGCGAGCACAGAAGCCATGGCTCTGGGCGTGGTGAAACTGTGCCTGCTGGCAGAGCCCAAGAAACAAAGTCATCCAAAACTCCTAGCTTCATGTCACAGTTTGCAGGGCGGCACAAGACACAACTCTTGTCACCACACCAGTGCAAGCAGGTAGTCGGTTGGATTTCAGCTGATAATGCCTCCAGTCAGTTCAGCACCACCCCCTCTTCCACAAAGTCCAGTCTCAGTAGCCAAGAGTAGCCAGTAGCCAGTGGCCAGTAGCCAAGATCCTCACCCTGATCCTCCTTCCTCCCACCATGCAGAGTCTGGATAAAGAACTAATCCCACATTGGGATATTCAGAGGAGCTTTTTTTATCACCTTTCCTTGGCTCGGGCCTCTCGCCAAGGCCGCTTAAAGTGGGAAATGAGGAGATATTGTGCCCTGATTCCCAACCTATTGAGCAAACACAGTCTGAAGAAGATGACGGTGGGGAACGACAAGTATTTTCTTCCGAGGTGGATGATGATGATGAGACACAGTTGCCAATAAGTCAAGGGCAATTAGTGTCTCAAGAGGTTGTGGATGAGGATGAGACGCAGTTAAGTCAGGTTCTTGTTAGTTCACCATGTCAGGAGGAGGAGCAGAGTGAGGATGTGGAAGAGGAGGTGGTGGAGGATGAAATAGCTGACCCAACCTGGGAAGGTGGCAAGCCAAGCGAGGACAGCAGTACAGAGGGGGAGGGAGCCACAGAAGCACAACAGGCTGGAAGAGGCAGTGGGTGGCAAAAGGGAGAAGGCAGGCCACGCCAACCAGGCCCGCAACTGTTCCCCGGAGCAGCCCATCTTTATAGTAGCGACTTCAGTGTCCAAGATGCATCCAGACATCATCCCCATGCTGTTCTCTAACCATTTCTGTGGTGTTTCCACCATTTTCTGACGTTTCCCTATGGACCAGACACCCTCCCCTCTGCAGAGCAGGGGGTGCCTGGTCTTCTCCCATTGACTTCCATTATACTCGGGTGCTTGGCCGAGCACTCAAGCACCACCTAGTGTTTGGCCAGAGCACCCAAGCACCCGAACATCGGGGTGCTCGATCATCACTACTAGAGATGAGCAAATCATGCAAAATTTTATTTGCCGAACTTTTCCTAAGATTCGTATATTCAACGAATAGATTCGTTGAATTTGCGTACACAATATACGTAATTCTATAGCTTTTAGTGAACATTCGCATACTAAACGGTAAAAAGGTACGCAACCTCTTTGAACACGTACGCATAAGCGTACAAAGTGCGTACGAATATGATGGGCTTTGCTGGAGAGGAATGGTGGAGCAGGAGGAATGCTCTGAGTCTGACCCCCTGGCTTCTTATGGATACTGTATCAGCAGATGACAGCAGATCATCCGGCTGAAACTGAGATGAGCGTGCCATCTATTCCACTACCTCATTCATTTCTCCTCCACTACAATTTTGCGCCTTGGTGCGCCTGGTGGAACAACGGCCAAGTATTGCGAATACTATTAGTAGATGCTCCGGCTACAGGTCCTTTGGCACTTCTGCCCTGTGCCACCTTCTTTTTTTTAGAGCTCGAGGTCTGGCTGGAACTGCACTCCTTTTGCTTATCCATTCCAGACATTTTTCAATTCACTCTGTGACCCTGCAGCTGGTCTTTGTCCCTGTATCTCCCTGTCTCTCCCTATCTCTCCCTGTCTCTCTCTCCCTGCCTGATTAATTACTAGAGTCTCAGAACTTCACACAGTGCTTCTGCACGTCTCAGCAGTCGCAGCAGAAGTGATGCGTCACTGGCTTACCGAGCCAGAGCCAATCAGAGCAAGCCCTGCTCACTAGGTCAGGTGACCGCGTTGTTCCCGGGCTTTTGCACACGATAAATGAACTAACAGTAAAATTTCGCTAATGAATTGAATTTGTACGCAACAGTAACTTATACGTAGAAATAGTGTATAATTTATAGGACAAACTACGTAGCGAATGCGCACAAAGCTGAAGCGAATCACCTATAATTCGTATTCGCTTCGCAGCTAAAAATTTCCAAGATTCGATACGAATCAATGAATTGGCGAAAAGATTCGCTCATCTCTAATCCCTACTTACTGCCAGGTTTTCACACAGTTAATTTTTGAGGTCTCAGCAGGAAAACAATTTATGATAACTTTATTGTCATTAAAGGAGTTGTCCGAGTTATGAACAAAAATATATAGCACTGTTAATCTAATGGGCAGCAATATAACTAATCTAAGCAAGTTTTAGGGAAAAAAAATCTATATTTCCTCATTTCCCTGTTTCTCTTCTGGCCTTTGTTTACATACATATAACAACAATCTCTGCCCCTCCCCCTCCCCCCTCTCTGCAAAGGGAATGAATACAAGTGCTGATTGACATGTCTGCCTGCTGGGATACTCAGCAGCATGTTGTATGTGTAGGACTACAAGTCCCAGCTGTACAATGACATTACTGATACAGTAGACACAGGAACTTCCCCCTACCTTTCTTCTCTGCAGAACTCCTCTGTCAGCTCATGTGCCCAGCATTTCTCTCCTCACTGCCTGCAGTTACTGTAGTAAAGTCTTCAGCCCTGTGCTGGCTGAAGGGGTTAATGTTTTATCTGAAAAAATCCAGGGAGAAGGAGATACAGAGCAGCCGGCAGCTCAGCTAGTGAATGGGGGGCGTGGCCAGCACAGTGACGTCTCGTGTACAGAGTGTTATCTGCTTGGTGCACGAATACAAGATTAGCAGGGAGGCAAGCTGGCATCACAGGTCATGTGACCCTGACTGAAATCTGAAAAAGGGGCAGCTTTGGAAACACAAAGTGCATTTAAAAGCTGTTATATTTGACTAGTTAGAAACATACAAAGAACAAAAACATAACTTGGACAACCCCTTTAAATTGTTTTGTTAGGGCAAAAAAATATGTAGTATTAAAGGGGATGGCTGGCATTTGAGCTTTTTTAACAGACTCCTGCAGCACGTTGCAGCTATTGAAAAACTCATACTCACCTGTTCTCTGTTGCTGTGTTCCAGCTCCCTAAATTCATTTGGTGACCTCAAGGTCCCAGGCCTTTAAATGTCTAGGCGGATGGGGTCACATGAGCTACTGTAGCCAATGACTAGCTTCAGAGATGACGTATATCCCCAAGTGGCATGTGACCACTTAGGGACACGTCACCACTGAGGCTTGTTATTGGATGCAGTGGTGCATGTGACCCCTTTCATCCATATTTTTACAGTATGGGGGCCGTAAGACCACTGAAGTGAGACATTGAGCCGGAATGGAGTGGCGGGAGTAGGTATCAGTTTTTCAATGGGTACAACATCCTGTACGGTCAGTAAAAAAAAAGCCCCAAAACTGGACAAACCAGCGGTTAACTACAGTAAGACATCTGTAAACTAACAAGGTAAGGCCCTCTCTATATCCAATATATAACAATCTTTTTTTTTCAGTGCCATATTCACACTCTGTTCATTCACCATGAAATAGTGTTATTGAAATCCTTCTCCTAGCAATACTTAAAATGCAGACACATAAAACTGAAGTCATATGCCATTTTCTTTTATTTGAAAAAAAAAACTCAAAACATTTTATTTAAAAATTCTGCCTGCTATTGGCTTTGGGTTAAGAATGAAGAGTGCCCGATCAGCAGTTTCCTGCTATGTTCCATGAATAATTTATTCAGGAGATGTAGAGACAAACTTCCAGTTAGAGACTATTTATGCAATGTCCCTAGGCAGCGCAGCCAGGAGTCCATTGTTACCCTGACCAGCAAAGCACCCTGAGCTACAACACATTTGCATTAAAAACCAATTCAACAAATTGTGTTGGTCTATTATTTTAAATATTAGCTCCAGTACTGGAGCACGGAAAATATGTACTAGGGAGAAATTATGGGATGCATGCATCAGCTCCCACTGTGATTTATTCCAAGGAACTAGACTGGAAAACAGAATTGCTAAAGTAAAACTTATTAGCTGATACATAAAGCTCATTTATAATGTATGGTGTCTACTAGTAGTGAGTCCAGGTAAGGAGATATCAAAGACAGGGCTGCATTTTAGTAAATAGCCTAATGTGTTTCGGTCAGTTCAGGCGTCAAAGTGATTTATAAGAATGCCATTTTCAAAGATTTTTTGTTGTTGTTAGATTTATTATACAATAATTAAGTTGGACTTTTTGCAAATGTCTGCCAGTTCAAACTTCTGCTCAGGGCTCCTTCTCCACATTAGGGCACATTTACTAATACGGTCTAGGATTTAGACAGTATAAATGTAGACTACAGTCATGGCAAAAAGTTTTGAGAATGATACAAATATTAATTTTTACAAAGTCTACTGCTTCAGTTTTTATAATGGCAATTTGCATATACTCCAGAATGTTATAAAGAGTGATCAGCTTAACAGCAATTACTTGCAAAGTCAATATTTGCCTAGAAAATGAACTTTATCCCCCAAAACACATTTCAACATCATTGCAGCCCTGCCTTAAAAGGACCAGCTAACATCGTTTCAGTAATTGCTCCATTAACACAGGTGTGGGTGTTGATGAGGACAGGGCTGGAGATCAACCTGTCATGATTAAGTAAGAATGACACCACTGGACACTTTAAAAGGAGGCTGGTGCTTGGCATCATTGTTTCTCTTCTGTTAACCATGGTTATCTCTAAAGAAACACGTGCAGTCATCATTGTACTGCACAAAAATGGCCTAACAGGGAAGAGTATCGCAGCTAGAAAGATTGCACCTCAGTCAACAATCTATCGCATCATCAAGAACTTCAAGGAGAGAGGTTCCATTGTTGCCAAAAAGGCTCCAGGGCGCCCAAGAAAGACCAGCAAGCGCCAGGACCGTCTCTTAAAAGTGTTTCAGCTGCGGGATCGGGCTACCAGCAGTGCAGAGCTTGCTCAGGAATGGCAGCAGGCATGTGTTGAGTGCATCTGCACGCACTGTGAGGCGGAGACTCTTGGAGCAAGGCCTGGTCTCAAGGAGGGCAGCAAAGAAGCCACTTCTCTCCAGAAAAAACATCAGGGACAGACTGATATTCTGCAAAAGGTACAGGGAGTGGACTGCTGAGGACTGGGGTAAAGTCATTTTCTCTGCTGAATCCCCTTTTCGATTGTTTGGGACATCTGGAAAACAGCTTATTCAGAGAAGACGAGGTGAGCGCTACCACCAGTCTTGTCTCATGCCAACTGTAAAGCATCCTGAAACCATTCATGTGTGGGGTTGCTTCTCAGCCAAGGGAATCGGCTCTCTCACAGTCTTGCCTAAAAACACAGCCATGAATAAAGAATGGTACCAGAATGTCCTCCGAGAGCAACTTCTCCCAACCGTCCAAGAGCAGTTTGGCGATCAACAATGCCTTTTCCAGCATGATGGAGCACCTTGCCATAAAGCAAAGGTGATAACTAAATGGCTCAGGGAACAAAACATAGAGATTTTGGGTACATGGCCTGGAAACTCCCCAGATCTTAATCCCATTGAGAACTTGTGGTCAATCATCAAGAGACGGGTGGACAAACAAAAACCTACAAAATCTGACAAAATGCAAGCATTGATTGTGCAAGAATGGACTGCTATCAGTCAGGATTTGGTCCAGAAGTTGATTGAGAGCATGCCAGGGAGAATTGCAGAGGTCCTGAAGAAGAAGGGTCAACACTACAAATATTGACTTGCTGCATTAACTCATTCTGTCAATATAAGCTTTTGTTACTCATAATATGATTGCAATTATATTTCTGTATGTGATAAAAACATCTGACAAACACACATAAAAACCAGAGGGCAGCAGATCATGTGAAAATATAATATTTGTGTCATTCTCAAAACTTTTGGCCATGACTGTAGACATCCTAAAGATGCTCCAGATTTATTACAGTGGCTGACGCTAGATGATAAATTTGGCACATTTCTTGAAATTTGTTTCTGCTTCAATCTGATCAATGTGGCCATCAGCTTTTTGGTCTGAATAAATTCAACTCTAATCAAAAGTGTCTTAAATGCCCTTAAAGGGGTATTCCCATCATAGACAATGGGGGCATATCTCACCTCTGGTACCCGCATCTATATCGAGAACGGAGCAGGTAGCACTGTGCCTGGAGGACCCCAGGTTTCCTGGGGTCCGGCCACCACTAGGCACGGCTCCCCACTGCTCCCATAGAAATGAATGGGAGCGCATCGCGCATACACGGACAACGCTCCAATTAATTTCTATGGAGCCAACGGAAATAGCCGAGCCAGGGCTGAGCTATTTTCGGTGGCCCCATGGAAATGAATGGGAGGTGGTTGCGCATTTGCAGTGTACCCTCCATTCATTTCCCCACTCCGTTGTCGATATAGGTGTCTGCAGCGATATGCCCCCATTGTCTGGGATGGGAATAACCCTTTAACAGTCTTGTATGATACTCTAGGGAAGTGGTGGCAAACCTATGGCATGGGTGCCAGAGGTGGCACTCAGAGCCCTCTCTGTGGGCACCCGCACCCTGGAAAAAGTTTATGGTGTACCAATATGCTTTAGACGTTTCCTACCGTTCATCAGCACAGGGCACACTATGAACAGCACAGGCAGCGCACTGAATGTAGGCAGACTATTATAGCTAAATGGTAAAGTACATGGAAGATGAAAGATACTATATTGGTATTCAGGGTAAATTGCTGTGTTGGCACTTTGAGATAAATACTTGTAAGTGGGTTTTGGGTTGCAGTTTGGGCACTCGGTCTCTAAATGGTTCACCATCACTGCTCAAGGGTCTCCTAGGACTATATCCTACCTCTTTCAAGCTCTTTAATGCCAAGATAGCATTAGTAATGTCAAAGTGACAGTGACATATATGTTTAGTGGTAAACAGATGGTAGCTAGTGGTAGCAAATAGCCTGTTTTTTTAAAAAAACATCTGAGTTTTTATTAATTAAAAAGCAGTCCAAGAATGATCCCTTTTGGTGGCAGATGCCTGGCGGTGTTACACACTGTGGTATTGGAAGAAGCAATGGATTGTTTCTAACAAGTGGTCCAAAAGTTATCCCCTTTTGGTGGCAGATGTCTTCTTCTCTGCCTTCTGATCTGTAAAATGGTTTAGTTGTAGTTTGGAAACCAATCACAAAAGCTTCTGATTCACTGGAATCTTAAAGGGAACCTGTCACCATGAAAGTGCAAAGTAATCTGCAGGCAGCATGTTATAGAGCAGGAGGAGCTGAGCAGAGTGATATAGTTTTACCTGAAAGAATTCAGTAAAACGTGTAATTTATTCATTTACGTACATTTCTGCTCATTCTGGGCTTTGACGTCCAGGAGGCGGTCCTATCAGTGATTGACAGCCTTACCTCTATGACCGTGTATACAGAGAGCTGTCAATCTCTGATAGGACCGCCTCCTGGGCTTCAAAGACCAGAATGAGCAGGAATTTAAAAGGATAAATTACAAGTTTTACTGAATATTTCCCCATAAAACTATACATCAATCTGCTCAGCTCCTCTTGCTCTATAACATGTTACCTGCAGCTCAGACACCATGTTCAAAGTGACAGGTCCCCTTTAAGTTATTGGGAAATTGTAACAAACTCTGGTTCATTTGAATTGATTCACTCATCATGATGGTACATCTTTAGAATTTCTAGTCGAATGTTATATTCCTTATTGGTTGGCTTACTTTGTAGCAGAGTTTTTGCCATGCCCCTTTTGCAATAAGCCAGGTCTCTTTCCCGCTAATCTATATCCACTTGCCGAACAAGGTGAAAAAAAGTATCTAAGACGCCTACTAAATGTGGTACATGGGTTGTGCTCCAGAATTCTGCTTCAATTTAAGACAGAATTTTGGTGCATTTTCATTAGTAAATCTATCCCATTGAGTCACAAAATTTTTGACCTGACAAGTCATCCACCAAAAGTTGTAGCTCTATCCTGATGAAGGCTAACGGAGAAATGAGTGTGGAATGTATGAACTCCCTCCTGTCACTCAAGAGCTATCATATATTAGTGATATACTCATATACCTATTTAACTAATCCTGTTACTCTTGCTAATATTATATTTTACACAACTAGTTATTCATTGACTGTATTTGTAGTCTTCTGTTACTATTGGTGGGTTATTCTGTGGCTTTACCATATGAGGTTTGTGTATTTATTGGAACAATGCCAGCTGCACAACAGAGGTCAGAACTGGACTTCACCTATAGACGTCATCTTAGTATACTCAGATACTCCCAGCAATTACAGTAGGGCAAAATTGTGTAACAGCTGGACAGTTGCCTAGATAATATGAAGCACGTATGGGAACAGCAGGAGTTAGCAAGAAGGCAAGGAAATTATAACTTACTAATGGAAGACCAGAACAGTATGGTGATAGAACAAATGGATCGTGGAGAAGATAGTGAGATCATAAACCAGTTGAATGTTGGGGATGAAACAGTTAGATGTTGGGGATAATATGGTGTACAGATGATTGAATAAACAGACAATGGCTGACTCTAACTTAGTTTCCCTTGAATCTCACCAATATCTATCTCACCCTATCTCTAAACTTATCCCTATGACCCTAATATGAAGAACAGGATGGCACCCACAGAAAACAAAATAAAACTGAGCAAAGCTGAACTACAAGCAAAGCAAGGCAGATTCAAACATGGAAAATGCTAAAGACAAACTAAAACATAAACTTCCAGACACAAACACAAGGACTAGACTAGAACAAGACTACACTGACAAGCAAACTAGGCAAGAAACAAGGTACTAGAATATCCTAGGACAGTAATGGCAAACCTTTTAGAGACCGAGTGTCCAAACTGCCACCCAAAACCCACTTATTTATCGCAAAGTGCCAACACGGCAATTTAACCTGAATACTACAATCCAATATAGTATATCTTCCATGCAGAGGCGTAGCTAGAGGTTCAGCATGGGGGGGGGGGGGGCGAAACATACTTGAGTGGGCCCCCACTTGGCTTCCCAAACGCACGTTTCCAACTTCACAGGCACATACTACTAGTTGTGGTTATAATATTGTATTAGAAAGATGACTATATAAACTGCTAGATCATCTATGCTGTTAAGTACAGTACAATAGACTTTCTACATACCCTACTCTAAATACTCTACCATATAATGCAGTAAAATATAGGAGTAATAGGATTAAAAAACAATGGGACTCCTATGTTAAAGGAAACCTGTCCCCAGTTTTTACATCACTAAACTAACAGTCCCCTGCCCCCATCAGACCTCAGATCATCAGAATGTGCCCCCATCAGACCTCAGATCAGTGTATTGTGCCCGCCCATCAGCTGCCCCATCAGACCTCACATCAGCGTATTGTGCCCCCATCAGACCTCAGATCAGCTTAATGTGCTCCCATCAGACCTCAGATCAGCGTATTGTGCCTCCATCAGACCTCAGATCAGCGTATTGTGCCCCATCAGACCTCAGATCAGCATAATGTGCCCCCATCAGACCTCAGATCAGCCTACTGTGCCCCCATCAGACCTCACATCAGCCTACTGTGCCCCCATCAGACCTCACATCAGCGTATTGTGCCCCCCATCAGACCTCAGATCAGCGTATTGTGCCCCCATCAGACCTCAGATCAGCGTATTGTGCCCCCATCAGACCTCAGACCAGCTTATTGTGCCCCCATCAGATCTCAGATCAGCGTATTGTGCCCCCATCAGACCTCGGATCAGCCTACTGTGCCCCCATCAGACCTCACTTCAGCCTACTGTGCCCCCATCAGACCTCACATCAGCCTACTGTGCCCCCATCAGACCTCACATCAGCCTACTGTGCCCCCATCAGACCTCACATCAGCCTACTGTGCCCCCATCAGACCTCACATCAGCCTACTGTGCCCCCATCAGACCTCAGATCAGCGTATTGTGCCCCCATCAGACCTCAGATCAGCGTTTTGTGCCCCCATCAGACCTCAGATCAGCGTACTGTGTCCCCATCAGACCTCAGATCAGCGTATTGAGCCCCCATCAGATCAGCCTACTGTGCCCCCATCAGACCTCACATCAGCCTACTGTGCCCCCATCAGACCTCACATCAGCCTACTGTGCCCCCATCAGACCTCACATCAGCGTATTGTGCCCGCATCAGACCTCAGATCAGCTTAATGTGCTCCCATCAGACCTCAGATCAGCGTATTGTGCCTCCATCAGACCTCAGATCAGCGTATTGTGCCCCATCAGACCTCAGATCAGCATAATGTGCCCCCATCAGACCTCAGATCAGCCTACTGTGCCCCCATCAGACCTCACATCAGCCTACTGTGCCCCCATCAGACCTCACATCAGCGTATTGTGCCCCCCATCAGACCTCAGATCAGCGTATTGTGCCCCCATCAGACCTCAGATCAGCGTATTGTGCCCCCATCAGACCAGCTTATTGTGCCCCCATCAGATCTCAGATCAGCGTATTGTGCCCCCATCAGACCTCGGGTCAGCCTACTGTGCCCCCATCAGACCTCACTTCAGCCTACTGTGCCCCCATCAGACCTCACATCCGCCTACTGTGCCCCCATCAGACCTCACATCAGCCTACTGTGCACCCATCAGACCTCACATCAGCCTACTGTGCCCCCATCAGACCTCACATCAGCCTACTGTGCCCCCATCAGACCTCAGATCAGCGTATTGTGCCCCCATCAGACCTCAGATCAGCGTTTTGTGCCCCCATCAGACCTCAGATCAGCGTATTGAGCCCCCATCAGACCTCAGATCAGCTTAATATGCTCCCATCAGACCTCAGATCAGCGTATTGTGCCTCCATCAGACCTCAGATCAGCGTATTGTGCCCCCATCAGACCTCAGATCAGCAGACTGTGCCCCCATCAGACCTCATATCAGCCTACTGTGCCCCTATCAGACCTCAGATCAGCCCACCCAGCCACATAGGATTAGCGTCAGGTCATAGTGTGCGCGGGCCAGGGAAGAGAGCGGAGCGCGGACCGGAGGGCAGCCGCAGCGCAGAACAGGTAAGTAAGGTGTTTTATTTTAATCCTATGTGGCTGGGTGGGCTGATCTGAGGTCTGATGGGGGTCCCTAAATACAAGTGAGGGCTTCCATAATGGAAGCGCTCACTTGTATTCGCCTGATAGTAGGTAAGGTCATCCTTGCTTGGCCCCCTGAGTCACTGGGCCCGGAGCCGTCGCCCCCCCTGCCCCCCCGGTAGCTACGCCACTGCTTCCATGTACTTTATGACTTAGCTATAATAACCTGCCTACATTCAATGCGCTGCCTGTGCTGTTCATAGCGCGCCCTGCCCTGATGAATGGCGGGAGAAGTCTAAGGCATATTGGTACACCATAGACTTATTCCAGGGCACGGGTGCCCTAAGAGAGGGCTCTGAGTGCCACCTATGGCACCCGTGCCACAGGTTCGCCACCACTGTCCTAGGATTACTAGATTTAAACATGCAGAGGTTACTCTATAACAAGCAAACTACTACAGCAGAAATATTTCAAGAGAGGGTAACCAATATGGAACTCTATTCCAGTTGGAGATACAGCAAAACAATAGGGCAACGCCAGATTAACAGCATGAGGTGGAGATAGGTGGGTTGCAGATAAGTGCATATCATGGTCATAGACAGTGTTATTATGCTTGTATATGTTTTGTAATTTAATATATATTTAATTATATTGTTTAGTTTCAATGCATCTACTATATTTTTTGGATTGTGGTGATTGGAGATCTTCTATAATAAATCAGTGCCTGCCTAATTGAGTATAGTTTAATACAGAGAGAAGTGACAGCTGCAGCCAATTACTGGCTGCAGTGGTGACCAGTTACAACCAATGATTGGCTGCAGTGGTCACTAGTGTTGAGCGAGCATGCTCGGCCGAACTCGCAGTTCGGCCGAGCATGCCTATGCTCGGGTCCGCTCAGTGTTCGGCCGAACACCGCGTGTGCTCGAGTGCAATGCTTGAGTATGCTAATGCATAAGAATTTGTATGCTAATGCTACGCATTGTACGCTAATGCGTACAAATTTGTATGCTAATGTTAGGCATTGGACGCTAATGTGTATAAATTTGTATGCTAATACTACGCATTGTATGCTAATGCGTACAAATTTGTATGCTAAATTAGCATACTAATTCGTAGGCATTAGCGTACAATGCGCAGCATTAGCATACAAATTTGTACGCATTAGCGCACAATTCGTAACATTAGCATACAAATTCGTACGCATTAGCGTACAATGCGTGACATTAGCATTGCTAATGCTACGCATTGTGCGCTAATGCGTACGAATTCAGTTAATTAGCGTACTTTAACGAGTGAAAGAAGAGAATTTGCGATTCTGACCTTTTCCTATGAACCCGACACCCTCCCCTCATCCGAGCAGCGGGTGCCTGGTCTTCTCCCATTGACTTACATTGTGCTCGGGTGCTCTGTAGAGCACTCGAGCATCACCAAGTGTTCTGCCAGAGCACACGAGCACACAAGCACTTTGGTGCTCGATCAACACTAGTGGTCACATGTCTTTGTTCCGGAACATCATTGCTGCAGCAGAAAGATCAGGAACCGAGGAGGACTAAGCATACTTGGAACATGAGTGGTGGGGGATCTGTGGGCAAGGTATGCCTTATTTTAATTTATTTTCAGCATGCTGGGAAGTTTTAAATATGTTTTTGAAGAACCCTTTAAAGAATCACTAACTTTTCAAAAAACGTTTGATATTTCATAAAAACATATCAAAAGTTTTGATAGGCGAGAGAAGAGTGTGCATACTGTATGATAGGGGAGAGAAGAGTGTGCATACTGTATAGTGGTCTCACTGTTGAGGAGGAAATCAAGATGGACTTATAGACTTTTATGGAGCCTGTGTCGTGCAGTGAGGAGAGAGAGCATGATATGCACATGCTTCTCTCCCCTCATACTAGAGATTGGTGGAGGACTACATTTAGACCACTAAGGATCAAATATGTCTCTATGACATACAGTGCCTTGCAAAAGTATTCAGCCCCCTGGAACTTTTCAACCTTTTGCCACATTTCAGGCTTCAAACAAAAAGATATAACATTTAAAATTTTTGGTGAAGAGTCAACAACAAGTGGGTCACAATTCTGAAGTGGAACGAAATTTATTGGATCATTTAAACTTTTTTTTGTAATAATAAAACTGAAAAGTGGGGCGTGCAAAATTATTCGGCCCCCTTGCATTAATACTTTGTTGCGCCACCTTTTGCTGCGATTACAGCTGCAAGTCGCTTGGGGTATGTCTATCAGTTTTGCACATCTAGAGACTGAAATTCTTGCCCATTCTTCCTTGCAAAACAGCTCAAGCTCTTTGAGGTTGGATGGAGAGCATTTGTGAACAGCAGTTTTCAGCTCTTTCCACATATTCTCAATTGGATTCAGGTCTGGACTTTGACTTGGCCATTCTAAGACCTGGATACATTTATTTTTTAACCATTCCATTGTAGATTTTGCTTGATATTTGGGACCATTGTCTTGTTGGAAGATAAATCTCCGTCCTAGTCTCAGGTCTTTTGTAGACTCCAACAGGTTTTCATCCAGAATGGTCCTGTATTTGGCTCCATCCATCTTCCCATCAATTTTAACCATCTTCCCTGTCCCTGTTGATGAAAAGCAGGCCTAAACCATGATGCTGCCACCACCATGTTTGACAGTGGGGATGGTGTGTTCAGGGTGATGAGCTGTGTTGCTTTTACACCAAACATATCATTTTGCATTGTTTCCAAAAAGTTGGATTTTGGTTTCATCTGACCAGAGCACCTTCTTCCACATGTTTAGTGTGTCTCCCAGGTGGCTTGTGGCAAACTGTAAACGAGACTTTTTATGGATATCTTTGAGAAATGGCTTTCTTCTTGCCACTCTTCCATAAAGGCCAGATTTGTGAAGTGTTCGACTGATTGTTGTCCTATGGACAGACTCTCCCACCTCAGCTGTAGATCTCCGCAGTTCATCCAGAGTGATCATGGGCCTCTTGGCTGCATCTCTGATCAGTCTTCTCCTTGTTTGAGATGAAAGTTCAGAGGGACGGACGGGTCTTGGTAGATTTGCAGTGGTCTGATACTCCTTCCATTTCAATACGATCGCTTGCACAGTGCTCCTTGGGATGTTTAAAGCTTGGGAAATCTTTTGGTATCCAAATCCGGCTTTAAACTTCTCCACAACAGTATCACGGACCTGCCTGGTGTGTTCCTTGGTCTTCATGATGCAGAACCCTGAGACTATCACAGAGCAGGTGCATTTATACGGAGACTAGATTACACACAGGTGGATTCTATTTATCTTCATTAGTCATTTAGGACAACATTGGATCATTCAGAGATCCTCAATGAACTTCTGGAGTGAGTTTTTTGAACTGAAAGTAAATGGGCCAAATCATTTTGCACACCCAACTTTTCAGTTTTATTATTACAAAAAAAGTTTAAATGATCCAATAAATTTCATTCCACTTCACAATTGTGACCCACTTGTTGTTGATTCTTCACCAAAAATTTAAATTGTTATATCTTTTTGTTTGAAGCCTGAAATGTGGCAAAAGGTTGAAAAGTTCCAGGGGGCCGAATACTTTCGCAAGGCTCTGTAGATAAAGTTTTTTGAAGTTGGTCACACTTTAACTAGTCACTGTACTTTCACACAATTTCATTTAATAGAGAATGGTGTAACTAGCAATTTTTAAATTACTTCATTTAAAAATATGCCTCCATCCACCTAAAAAAAATGTCATGGCCATTGGGGGTCTCACTTCTACTACATTTGCAGTCCTCTGTCTGTTGTCAAGCAAGAAATATTCTTAGTAACAGAGAAGGCAGAGAGAAACTGTGGGAGTGTCAGAGCTAGCTGAGATTCCTCAGCCTGATAAAAAGAACTGCTTTTACATTGCTTCTAAATTCACATGTGTAACCTCTCCCTCCTTATCTGTTCTGTGAGCTCCAGATCTAAAACCAAACATAGTGCGAAGTAAGGAAAATGACATCACAGCAGTACAGTGCTAGCAGAAAGGATATACAGTACCCCCCACTTCTGAGTGAAATACATCTAGCTGTGCAGCTGAAACAGGGAACAATTAGGCTGGAAACATATCACAGAAGCCCAAAAAGACACATTACTTCACAGTTACGATGGTGCAAAGAAGCACATCCATTATTCTATAAGCATACGGATTCCTGGCGCTGTAAGGGAATTTTACCAAAGCGGGTTCTGAATAAAAATGATACAAGTAAAAGTTCAAAATATTGCAATATAACCACAACCTCTTAGTATGAAACACTCCAGCTTCAAAACTTTCATTTCTAGATATTTACCTGTGTAGACTTAAAGGGGTTTTCCAAGTTAAATTTATTGATGACCTATCCTCAGGATAGGGTCCGACACCCAGCACCGCTGCTGGTCAGCTGTTTGAAGAGGAGGCGCGCACCGTACCAGTGCTGCCTCTTCTTCATTGTTTACATGCTAGCCATAACATGGGTAGCAGTGAGTAGGTGTAATTACACCCAAGCCACCCCATTCATTTTAATGGGACGGCTCGTTCCTATACAAGTCTATGGGAGTGATCCTTCCCATTGAAATGAATGGGGCGGCTTGGGTGTAATTACACCTGCTCACATCTAGCGCCTCAACTTCAAACAGCTGATCGGCAGGGGTGCTGGGTGTCGAACCCCCGCCGATCTGATATTGATGATCTATCCAGAGGATAGGTCATCAATAAATTTAACTTGGAGAACCCCTTTAAGTCTACACAGCTAAATATCTAGAAATGAAAGTTTTGAAGCTGGAGTGTTTCATACTAAGAGGTTGTGGTTATATTGCAATATTTTGAACTTTCACTTTTACTTGTATCATTTTTATTCAGAACCCGCTTTGGTAAAATTCCCTTACAGCGCCAGGAATCCATATGCTTATAGAAGGCGCACATGGCAGACCTAATGAGCGGCCACCATATGTATGCATTTGAAACAGATAAGCAGTGAAATGGTGTGACCAGTCATATTCTATAATAACAGCCAAAGCTAATTTCCGGATTAATTTAAGGGTTATACTCCCTGCTAAAGAATCCATAACTGTCTGCTGACTGTATGAGACCTTAGAGAGAGTTTTTTTCCTTGTGTCTCCTAAATCACGTGCCAGTTACCAGGCTGTCTGTACTATTGTAGATAAACACTGAACTTGTGCTGGACCTGCTCCCAAGACACTCTAATCATAGAAGCAAAAGGATTAGGGAATATTTCTCTCTCAAAAGTTTAAAGTACCTTCTAAATTGGCTTGTCTGTGATAACTTCCCCCTGGAGCTGCCTAGCGGAGTCTGAACACCAAAACCGGACTTTATTGTTGCATTTCAAAGGCTGTTATGAGACTGAAACATCTATTATGGCAAAAAGCAAAACTTTCCGTGTTATAAAGTAAGCAGGATTTTTATGTCTGGATGAGTAATAACCTGTTTGCATGCGAGTAATGCTGGCATGGAGCTATAGTACACCCATAAGGGCTACACCATAACAGTATATATACACAGTTTGATTCTCTTTACCCTACAAAATGGAAAAGAAAATGAAAGCCTGGACTAAAAAACAGAAATATATCAGGTTGGTTGCAGGGAGTGAAGTAAAACTGACTGATTGAAGAGCTACTCCAGTAATACGTTTTAGTGTCCTTTTACATGGACAGATTTTCTGCCCATTGACAATATGCAAGTTGATCAGCGCGTGTTATAACTTTCATCTTCACTGTTCAATGATTGTGAGTGATCATTAATGTGATTGTGTCCCCCACCTATCATTCACTTTACTTTAAAGGGGTTGTCTCACTTCAGCAAGTTAATATAAGGCACTTATTAATGTATTGTGATTATCCACATTGCCTCCTTTTCTCGTTGGATTCATTTTTCCATCACATTGTATACTGCTCATTTCCATGGTTACGGCCACACTGCAACCCACTTGCACACTATAGGAAATAGTGCTGGCCTCTCTTGTGGCCGAGACTGTGGGAGTGCACATAGACTAGTGCTTTTTTTCAATAATGTGCAAGCACGGCCACCACTGCTGGATTGACGGGTGGTTATAACCATGGAAACGAGCAGTGTATAATGTGATGGAAAAATGAATCCAGCCAGCAAAGGAAGCAATATGGAAAATCACAATACATTAGTAAATGTCTTGTATTAACTCTCTGTACATAATAAATGCTATTTGGTAAAGTGAGACAACCCCTTTAAGTTTCCCTGGTTAAGAAATAAGTTGGATACAGTCCTAGGAAATCCAGTGTGTCATACGCAACTTTTTCAGGCTAATTGGGTTACTTTTGATTTGGACGAAATGGAATCTGATGACCAAATTAATTTTAGCAAATTTGTTCATCTCTAGTCTTAAGTATAAACAGTTAGAATTCACTTTACAACAAATGTATTATATGACAACTGGCTGAACTAATAAATCAGTGAAGAGCTTGTCAGCGTGATATATAGAACACTGGTGCATGTAACAAAATACAGAAGTAAATAACTTGTGATGAAATTGTATTCTGATACATTGTGTGGGAAAGCAGAGAATACTGTGCATACTGTAAAACAGATATGATAATTAAATAGTAGCAGTGTTGGACTGGGGTGCCTAGGGTCCACTGGTAAAATTTATTTTGGGGGCCCACAGTACGGATACATTCAAATATTACCTGCTCACACAGCAACAAGATGCTTGCAGATTATTAAATATGGGGATCCCTGCATAGCGAAGGTAGGTTTTGGGGAGAAGAGGACACTGGCTAGCTTTCTTCTATAACTAGAAGTCATCTCAGCTGTGATCATGTCTAGAATAATAAACTGGGAAGTTTCTTTAATAATAAGGCTGGTTGAGGTGCTGTACATTGAATATATATATGTAGTGCAGTAAGTGTTATGTGCCACTTGTGCGGAGGGTGGGAGACTAGGGGTCCACCTTGCTCATGGGCCCACTGGGGGATTCACCTGTACCCTTGCGGGCCAGTCCAAGCCTGAATGGTAGTAATTCTGACTTTTTGGGGCTGCATTTGATTAGAAAAAGTGTCTACTTTTTCTCAGAAATTGCCCCCTCCATATCCATGGACACTGGTTGGTATTGCATCTTGGCCACATTCAAAAATCCTAAATAGGCAATTAATTCCAGATACAGCCTATGGATACAAATGGCACTGTTTCTGGAGCCATTTTTTCTAGATTAGTTGTGTGGTCAAGTGGAAGATCATTGCAGTCATTTGTAGGTGACCAAACAAATCTCCTCACTAAGATGATTGCAAGAGTCAGTGAATATATTACTGAAAGAGTTAACATGAAAATAAAAAATAGTCAGGATTTCTTCCAGGGTGCCTAAATGAGCCTCAAATGGAGAAAAGTAATTAAAGTAAAGTAAAAAGTAAATGTAGTGAGTACTTAAAGTCTAGTATATTGAATTTTTACACCTTCAGTAGTACCTGATTTTCACACAACCTCTGTGTTAGTGCACTTGAGAAGTCAACTTGAACTTCTAATGAGAACTGGACTTATATTCATGAAATGAGCTTTAATGCAGGTTTGTTTTTTGTAACTATGTTTGCTTTAGTTTTTCTGTGGGTGAGAGGTCCTACTGCCCTGAAACTTTCCCTCTGAACAGTTCCAGACAAAACATTGAGCTAAAGGAGTTATCCTATGAGCAATACTTATCATTTATCCACAGGATAGGTGATAAGTGTCTCATCCATTGGGCGGCCAACCACTGACTCCCTTGCCATTTATGAGGATATTGTGTTCCCTCATTTGGGTACGCTGCGAAGTCAAAACATTTGTAATGTTCTGTGTTATACCCTGGTTATACCCCCTCTGATGTTAGGTTCAGGAGGAACTGATGGCAGTCTAGGGGTTATAACATGACCTGTAGGGGGGTAGCACCAAGAAGAAACTTCACATTATCTCATATTGTCAGAGCTGAGAGGTCTTGGGAATCAGTTTGGTCCTGAGTACTGCAACAACATGGAATGTTGCATAAAAAGTTATGTGTGAAACCACCAAATTTTCCACGATTTATGTGCCCAAGATGTGAATCTCAAATCTGAAACTTCTCCCTGCTTATGCCAGGTCTAAAAAAGTGGGGCTGGCATGGGTGGGGAAGGGCCGGCATGCCCGTCTCATTTACCATTTTCTACGCCTGTTTTAGTTGTAGAAAATGGTCTAAATCTAACAGTCTTACATGTAGAAGTGGCGGAGGATCCACTGAAGTTATTTAGAGGCCATCGCCTTTTCATAACTCCTGTGGATCCACCGTCAGGTATAGGGGTTATTAAGACTGCTGTCTAAAATGTTGGTCTTAATAAATTTGCCCCAAAATGTCTTTTCCTCTCCTCTCACATGTTTTTGTATTGGACATTCAAGGTTCCTAAGGAAGGGTGATGGGTACCTGCAGTACCTAAGGCTTGATTCAGTTGGTCACATTAAAAATTGGATAATTTTTAATATAGCAATGAGGCCAGTATGTCCATTTATGATAATTGCCTGCAATAGTCTCTAGGTCCGTGTTCCATGAGACATGTATCAAAGCAGTGCATGCCCTGAGTTTCTCCAAGTGAGGTATGAATTGAGGTTTCTCCAAGAGAGGTATCAATTGAGGTTTCTCCAAGAGAGGTATAAACCACTATCTTCTATGGGTCTATGTGCTGTTGTGTGCAGTCTGTTGAGCACACAGATCAAAATACATTTGAATGAGGTCTAACTGTAACAGAAATATTATTATTTAGTATATTGTAGATTCATACAAACCTTTTGTAAATATCTGTCAAAAGGCCGGTTGTACCAGTGCCATTACCACTGGAGATTGCTGTTATTTTAAGGCCAGACAGAAGGTGATGTTTGAAAATTACCCCAAATTGTCCACAGTGCAGTCCTGTTCTTGGTCATCTTAACACTTGATTGTTGTGTTACTGGCCAGCAGAACATCTCTAATACCAATTCTTGTACAATTTACTTTGCAATATGTTATGCTTAATATTGGTGACAGACAGAATAAACTGAATTACAGAATGCCCAGGAATCCTAATCTAGAGAGTTGTTGGTAAATTAAGTTGTTGATGAGTCCAATCTTTGTGTCGGAGCACTCACTAAAGTCCATTTGTTTGGCCTGATTGCTCAAGAGCTCAGTCCTTGTTGATTTGATGACACAAAGAAAGGGGTAAATTGCAATCACTTTGTTCTCTACTGACTTATGAAACAGAGGAAACAGGATCATAAGCGAAACAGTGCAGGTAACCAATGCTGTAAATCTACAGCTAAGCCATGTTACTTGTACACAGTGTCCTGAAATTAAGTTGATTGTGTTTCAGCTCAGTTATTGATACTGAAGTTAAAAGAGGCAAAATTAATGGTTTCATCATTGCCCTCACTATGTAAAGTCTGCAACAAATATACATAGTAACATAGTAACATAGTTTATAAGGCCGAAAAAAGACATCTGTCCATCCAGTTCGGCCTGTTTTCCTACAAGTTGATCCAGAGGAAGGCAAAAAAACCCTGTGAGGTAGAAGCCAATTTGCCCCACTTTAGGGAAAAAAATTCCTTCCTGACTCCAATTAGCAAATCAGAATTACTCCCTGGATCAACGACCCATCTCTAGTAACTATAACCTGTAATATTATTACCCTCCAGAAATACATCCAGGCCTCTCTTGAACTCTTTTAGTGATCTTACCATCACCACCTCCTCAGGCAGAGAGTTCCATAGTCTCACTGCTGTTACCGTAAAGAATCCTCTTCTATGTTTGTGTACAAACCATTTTTCCTCCAGACGCAGAGGATGTCCCCTCGTCACAGTCACAGTCCTGGGGATAAATAGATCATGGGAGAGATCTCTGTGCTGACCTCTGATATATTTATAAATAGTTATTAGATCTCCCCATCTTTTTTCGTCTTTTTTCTAAAGTGAACAAGCCTAATTTTGGTAATCTTTCTGGGTACTGTAGTCCACCCATTCCAGTTATTACTTTAGTTGCCCTCCTCTGAACCCTCTCCAGCTCTGCTATGCCTGCCTTGTTCACAGGAGCCCAGACCTGTACACAGTACTCCATGTGTGGTCTGATTAGTGATTTGTAAAGTGGCAGGACTATGTTCTCATCACGGGCATCTATGCCTCTTTTGATGCAACCCATTATCTTATTGGCCTTGGCAGCAGCTCTCTGACACTGATTTCTACAGCTTAGTTTGCTGTTCACTAAAATTCCTAGGTCCTTTTCCATGTCAGAGTTACCCAATATTTTACCATTTAGTATGACTTGCATTATTCCTTCCCATATGCATAACCTTACATTTGTCAGTGTTAAACCTCATCTGCCACTTCTCTGCCCAAGCCTCCAGTCTATCCTGATCCATCTGTAGCAGTATACTGTCCTCTTCTGTGTTAATTACTTTACACAGGTTAGTGTTATCTGCAAAAATTGATATTTTACTGTGCAAGCCTTCTACAAGATCATTAATAAATATATTGAAGAGAATAAGGCCCAATACTGACCCCTGTGGTACCCCACTAGTGACAGTGACCCAATCTGAATATGTGCCGTTAATAACCACCCTGTGTTTTCTATCACTGAGCCAGTTACTTACCCACATACAGACATTTTCTCCCAGGCCAAGCATTCTCATTTTATATACTAACCTTTTAAGTGGTACCGTGTCAAATGCTTTGGAGAAGTCCAGATATACGACATTGATTCGCCACGGTCCAGTCTAGAACTTACCTCATAGAAACTGATTAAATTGGTTTTACATGACCGATCCCTCATAAAGCCATGCTAATATGGAGTTATTTGCTTATTTTCATTGAGGTACTCCAAGATAGTATCTCTTAGAAAACCCTCAAACAGTTTACCCACGACAGATGTTAAACTTACCGGCCTATAGTCATTTGTGTTTTATTTCAATCTAAAAGGAGGGCAAATAACTATGAAACACATTTAGTCGAAAGTGGTAATCTGAAGATGTAAATCAGGATCACATCAATGTAATCTAAGTAGATGGTTCCCTGATCTGAATGTTTCAGACTTAAAAGGGTTGTCCCATGAAAAACATCCTACACCTGAATCTGAATACTTTTGTTATTGCATGTCATTAAAAATTTAGTATAGCCACTGAGTTATTCAATAAAATGTATCTGCATAGCACCACCTGCTGTTTGTACTTTTCATCATCTCTCTATCCACTTTGCTGAGGTGGCTGCACATGCTCAGATCCAACCTTCAACTGCCACCAGGTGGCTCTACTGTTAGAAGCTGTGAAAGTTACAGGACATGCCCCATGAGCAAAGACACCCCACCCTTCCCGAGCTGCCAGCTTGAAGTAACTCTATTAGAGGAATTTGGATCAATGAATGTGGAAATCTCTGGATCCCTGTGAGGTACAGGGCTGTTCTAGCTTTATTAGAAAGAGATTGTCAGGTACTACAGGATGGTGATTTTCATTTTTTACATTAATCATGTGATAAACCCTTTAGAGCAGATCCTTAGCTGGAGCAAAGTTTCAGTTTATTTCTATATACCTATATCTTAATACCTTAGCAAAAGGCAGAATCATCTATTTAGATCCTTAACCTCCTAACACATAATGCTGTACATTTACGGAATTATGCTCCTACAGTTGTATGGAGTGGGCTGCTGCAGTGAGCCCTCTCCACATGCAGCGGGTACCGTCTGTATCATACAGCAAGTACCTAGCCGCAATGACAGGGCTATGGCGATACCACCGAACCCTGTCATTTAACCCTTCTGATCCTGCGATCATGCTGATTGTAATGTAGATTGACTTGTACATTATGGCTTCCCCAGGCGCTGCTGCCTCCATGTGGCAGCAGTATCTGATTGCCACACTGACGTCAGAGCCCCAGGCCAATAATGTTGCACGCCAGGGCTCCAGAGCGTCAGGACGCACAGCTATTAGTTCCACCTGACGTTCACCAGCATGACCTGACCGTGCAAGTAAGTAGGGATAGTGTGTCTGGGAAGTTTTAAGGCTGCACTATCCCTGTTTGTGTATGATGATAGTCGCCTTATCCTGACAGCGTAATTGAAATATGTGGAATGTCAATTTATGCAGCTGATCTCCCCAGCAGATTTCACTCTTTGCAATGTAGAATGTGAAATACACCGACTTTTTTTTGGCAAAAATGACACGTAATACATGCATTTTTATGTGGGTTTTGCTGAAGACATGCAGAGAATTTTTCTGCTATATTTTCAGTCACATGTGAACGCAACCAAAATGGTCATCCAATCCCATTGAGATTAGCAAGTTCGGACAAAATACCTTATTTTTTGCTTTATAAGATGCAACTGATGATAAGACGCACCTAGGTTTAAGAGGAAAACTTCAAACTTCAGATCATACCACCCAGTCTTTACCAGACCACAGATCAGATCCCTCAATCTTTATCACACACCCCAATCAGGTACCCAAACTTTATCAGACTTCAGATCAGACCCCCCAATCACACCTATAATCTTTTATACCTCACATCAAACCCTTAATCTTTATCAGACCTCAGATCAGATCCCCAATCCTCATCAGACAGATCAGACTTAAAATAAATAAATTAACTTACCTCTCCTGCTCCGGCCAGTGCTCTTTTCCTGTACTCACCGCTCCCTGGTCTTCTTCCGGCCCGTGCTGCACTGCGACCTAAAGATACACAGCATCTGATCATGATGCATGCCTATTTGCATTATGTCCTGACACTATACACAGTCAGGACACAGTGTAGCGTGGGGTCCAGAAGAAGGCCAGGGAGTGGAGAGTATAGCCAACTCACTGCTCCTCCTTCACACTAATGAGCTCAGCCATAATGCAAACATTCAGTATTATTCACTTCATAAAATGCACTGCCATTTTCCCCATACTTTTTGGGGAAAAGCAGCGTCTAATAAAGTGTAAAATATGGTACATCTGTGTTGGCCTACTTACTATGAGTATCCATGTGTATAAAGTGGACTACATAAACATGCAATCCCCCCATCTGCAGTCTACAGATACTACACTAGCAATCTAAAGCACTCAATGTTCTTGGTTATGTAGGTCAAGTTTATATATTTATATTACAAGTTTAGCGCTCCTTGGATTGATTTTTATTGTGAAGGTAAAATTATAACAATTATACCAACGGCTCCCGCTAATATTATCATGACAAAAAGAAGATAGCAAGCATTAGCTTAATGTCCCCACTAGCAAAATTAGTTTATGTTTCCCTGTACAAACACTGGTTTGCGAAAATTGGTTACAAACTTCTGTCTGTCTTCATAACAAATGTGGAGAACGTTATTGCTTCAAAATCAAGATTTATGCCTTGAGTGGAATGTCTTTTGCCTTTAATAAGTTTAATGTTCAGCTGTACAGACTTTGAAGAAGTAAATGAAGTGAAAAATCATAATGACTTTAGTATAAATTAGAAAGCATTAAAATTAATGTGCTTTGTTGATATAATCAGTGAGTAATTAAGGAAAGCTCTGTGTCTGGTGGAGCCGCTCTGTAGGCCTTTTCTATCAGAGATGTAGATACACAGCTAATACGTTTTACGTCTGCTTTTATGTTGAAATTGACCTTTGTAGTCGTAGAGGACATTAACCATTTCTGTCCTAAAATAATCAATATATAGGTAAACTCAGATGTCAATTACTGATTTTATCACCTTACAACTTTTGGAATATCATTAAAGGGGTTATCCCATGACTAATGTACAAAATAAAAATCAGACATCATATAGTACATTACAATCTCTTTCTAACAAAGCTAGAACCAGCCCTGTACCTCACATGGATCCAGAGATCTCCACATTCATTGCTCTGCTAGATTTATATCAAGTTGACAGCTCAAGGGGAGTGTTTTTTCTGCTGCAGTTCAGGGCGAGTGTCTCAGCTCTCCCTATCACAGCTCAGGAAGCAGTTGAATGATGAAACTGAGCATGTGTGGCCATCTCAGTGAGCAGGTCAAAGAAATAAGGAAAAGAACAGCAGGTGGCGCTATACAGATGCATTTTATTGAATAATTCTGTGGCTATACTAAATTTTGAATTACATGCAATTACAAAAGTATTCAGATCCAGGAGCTGGTTTGAAAACTGTAGAATATTTTTCATGGGACAACCCCTTTAAGTAGTGAACCATGTTTTAAAGTTAATATATTACCTATATTTTTTTACGTATTACTTTTTATCAAATAGTGAAACCTATTCTATTTTCTAAACTCTTAATTTTCAGCTTGTAGTTTATTTTTTAATTCTGTTCCCTGTACATGACTATGAGAAAGCCATCGTGACTGATCTGCTATTAGCAGCATCGAGAAATATACTTTACTGCAGCTACATGGGCCAGAGATGGGAGGAAAACGGCTAATGGATTTCTATGGGAGGGTTTTCTAGATATGCTCTGTGACGTGTGCAGGGAGGGGGAGTATATAAGCTGTAACCATAACCTGTTGTAAATGGTGGATCGTGTGTTATTCATGCAGATATGTTATTATATATTGTAATCCTGTCTATTTTTATTTTGCATATAGATAGTGACTAGCAAAATAACTTCATCACAAAATAATTAACTTAAAAACAAAGGCAATTTTCTAATGACACATTTGACACAATGACACAGAACGCAATTCAAATTCCTCATCTACAAAGCTCTAGAGTGCTGCACCTACGTACATATCCGCCATCGTTACTGTCTACTAGTGTTGAGTGAGCATGCGCTGCCGAGCACCATATTCGTTGGAGCATGTTCGGCAGAACACCAGGAGTGCTCAAGCCAGATACTCGAGTCTCTTACTCTATACTTTCTTACATACTTATTTTTAACATTTTACTTCACCAGGCCTACTAATACCAATGCCTATTCTCTATACTGCCTATCAATAGCTAAATACAACACAAAGGCTATATGCCAAAAGCTGGGCGTGCACAACCAACCTATCCACAAGACAGGTATTACAGTCAGCATACCTTACAATGGCAGCCTTGCGTAACATGAGAAATTGCAAGACCAGCTCTCTATCCAAAAGGACCTGAGAGCCAGCAAGTCTCAAAGTTCCTAAAACTAAGTTGGATGGCTTGGGCGACCTGCGTGCCCAGCTCATTATCATTAGGGTAACAAAAAATGTTTTTTTGAAAAAGAAATATTAGTGCACGTATATAACCCTTTCATGGATGTGAACATGCTGATAAACTATGTTGAGCAGTATTGTGAGTATGTGAAGGGAGGTGAGCAGCAGAAAAATGTGTTAGGCATCTTTAACTGCAAATATAAGTTTAAAGTCAAACTGAGTTGAGACGCCAGAAATATTGGAAGTGTCAAGCACCCACCGGCGAACTTTAATATTGCTGGTAACAGAGGCTTCCTGTTTTACCCAGGACAGCCTCAATATTGCTGAAAATGTTACATGTTTGGCCACACTGCATTTGAGTGTAAAAAGGGCGTCGTTTGCAGGAATTGTAAACAGGAGGGTCACACAGCAGGTGAATGTCCTCAACCTAAAACCTGTGATATGTGTGGTGATAACGAGCACAGGTATAAGGGCTGCGCTCTGGTTCAGGAGACATGAGAGATTCAGGAGACAGGAGGTGGAAGGGAGGAGTTATGCAAATGTGGCAGCAGCGGGAAGGAATGTGGAGGAGGATGAGAGGAAAGTAAAGCTGCTTGGAAAAAGACCAGAGAGGAGAAGAGAAGTGTCTGAGACACCAGCCTTAAGACAACTGGAGGAGGCAGCCAGTCCTGTGCATCCCTCAGATCCTGCCAATATTGGTGTTTTTCCATCGGAGGATTCCGGTGATCCTGGGGCAGAGCAGAAGAGCCAGAAGTGGGTCTGAATCTGATGAGGAGGAGGAAATGGAAGAGGTCTTCATCAGGAGAAACCAATTTAAAAAGTCAAGAAGTGGGCAGAGTGAAGAAAGTGGTAGTGAAAGCCAAAATCGCTACCGAGTATTGGAATAAAAGGATGGAGAGGCTATGGACAATTGTTAAAGTGGTAAAACAACACAGAAGCAAATAACTTTTTTGTTTGAATAAGTGGTTTATCAATGACAATTGACAGAAAACCCTGTATCAATGGGTGTTATTGTATCAATACTTACCTACCTGTGTTGATATACCGTATTTTTCGCCCTATAAGACGCACCGGCCCATAAGACGCACCTAGGTTTTAGTGTAGGAAAATAAGAAAAAAATATTTTTCAGCAGATCCTCTTATCAGACTGCCCATAAATTTTAGGACATCACATCAGACCCCCATATCAGCCCTCCATGTCAGAACTCCATCAGCCCTCCATGTCAGCCCCCCACCAGACCTCAGATCAGCCCACTGTGCCCCCATACCATCTCACTGTGCGCCCACCAGACCTCAGATCAGCAGAATGTGCCCCCATCATACCTCAGATCAGCAGAATGTGCCCCCATCAGACCTCAGAGCAACAGTATGTGCCCCCATCAGACCTCAGAGCAACAGTATGTGCCCCCATCAGACCTCAGATCAGCAGAATGTGCCCCCTTCAGACCTCAGAGCAACAGTATGTGCCCCATCAGACCTCAGATCAGCGGAATGTGCCCCCATCATACCTCAGATCAGCAGAATGAGCCCCCATCAGACCTCAGAGCAACAGTATGTGCCCCCATCAGACCTCAGAGCAACAGTATGTGCCCCCATCAGACCTCAGATCAGCAGAATGTGCCCCCATCAGACCTCAGATCAGTAGAATGTGCCCCCTTCAGACCTCAGAGCAACAGTATGTGCCCCATCAGACCTCAGATCAGCAGAATGTGCCCCCAACAGACCTCAGATTAGCATATTGTGCCCCCAACAGACCTCAGATTAGCATATTGTGCCCCCAACAGACCTCATATTGGCATATTGTGCCCCATCAGACCTCAGATTAGCATTCTTGTGCCCCTTCACATAGCGTCTTGTGCCCCTATCAGACCTCAGATCAGCCCACCCCAGCCACTTAAAGACCATACTTACCTGTTATGCGCTGCCGCTGCCCTCCGGTCCCACGCTCCGCGCTCCTCTCTCTTCCCTGCCGGCGCGCACTATGACCTGACGCTGCAGCGTCAGGTCATGGTGTGTGCCGGCAGGGAAGTGAGAGGAGCGCGGAGCGTGGGACCGGAGGGCAGCGGCAGCGCAGAACAGGTAAGTATGGTCTTTAAGTGGCTGGGTGGGCTGATCTGAGGTCTGATGGGGGTCCCTACGTACAAGTGAGTGCTTCCTTATGGAAGCGCTCACTTGTATTCACCCTATAAGACGCACCGCGTTTTCCCCCCTACTTTCTGGGGAAAAAAAGTGCGTCTTATAGGGCGAAAAATACGGTAATATGACTGATCCTGGTCCTAATTAAGATACTTATCATATTAGATAAGCGCTCAGGAAAACGATCCAGGTGATTGAATTCCGGATCATGTGACCTAAGGTTATGACAGATGCGTTCCACCTATGCGTTCCATCGACGAGTCTGGTCATGTAACCATACAGGCACTTGTGTCTTAGTCATAGGTGCCTGTGACATGAAATGAAGTGTCTGTCCGAATTATGTATACGATGGGAATCCGGGTTATGGAACCGGATGCATGAATCGATGTGCTTTAACTATGTGTTTAATACACGTAGAGATACAATGAACTAATCCGAACTAGTCCGGTCATGTGACCAGGAAATGCCATCCATGCGTTCCACACATGCGTTCCACCACACCGGAAGTTCCGGTTATGTCACTTCCGGTCACGTGATTTCGGCATCTAGCGTGTACCTATACGGGTATAAAGAGACTAGGGCTGCGATACAGCACATGCCTGGTGCAGCAGGGAGCGTGCGGAGTACAGAATTGGCCCCTGGGTGGTGAGTAGTACTTGATGATGGAAGCTAATAAGGTAAGATCGACCGTTATGTGCCTCTAATTGCTTATATATTACCTTGCAGGTTATCCTCACTTTATGAACAGACACTGGAAGCGCCTGTATCCTCTCATCCATATATGCTTGCCCCTGTTATCATGCACCATAACTATTATCTATTACCCATGTTTTGGGGATAAACACGATATCTACACATCTCTGTACATTATAAGATTTTTATACATATGCAGTATAGTCCTCCTGATGAACCCACACGGATAGGTGGGGGAAACGCGTCGAGGATAAATATATTGAGGACATTAAATATTTAGGGGGATATTATTCCCAACCTGTGACCTAGTCAGGATAAAAATAGGGTAAGAAAGGAAAGGTTGGAGGACAGGGAATCCCTACCTTCTGGGGAGGTCCCTGGGCTGAGGCTTAGACAGAAGCCAGAATAGGGCAAGGTCTCAGTGATATTATTACCTCCTCCTCCTCTACCCATATTCTTAGCATATGTTAATTATAGATAACCCGTGATCCAAGGGTGTAGGCATCATCGTAAGTATGTATATATATGAATTGATCTTGGGACATTTTTAAATGAATTTAATAAAATAATAATTTTTTAAGGGTCTTTGTTGATTTAGTTTTGCCGTGTGATATAACTTTTTTGTTGGTTTAATCTTCAGTTCTAATTATGAGTTTAGCCATCGTATCACAGAACGTAAGAATGTTCAAGAATAAAGCAAGAAGGACGGCCATTTGGGATTTTTTAGCTCTGGAAAATGCTTCTATTTTTTGTTTGCAAGAATGCGAGCTAGATGAGCCGATTAAGGAGGAAGAATGGTCACATGGGAGGTCCATATGGTCAGGAAGCTCTGTAAATAGGAATGATGGGGTAGCCATTTTGACCAAGGGAAGCCAGATATCCCTGGACAGTTATTTGATTATAGAGGAAGGAAGATGCATTTCAGCAAATTTTGTTTTCCAGGGGGTTAAATTTTGTGTTATTAATGTGTATGCGCCGACCGGGAGGGAAGAGCGTAAAATTTTGTTTGAGAAAATTAAGTTTTCTATCCAGGGTAGAACGCCTATAATAATAGTGGGGGATATGAATTGTGATATAAGTAAAGAAACAGTGGATGTGTCAGGGAAAGCTTTATTGGGGTTGGTAAGTGATTTTCGTTTAGGAGACATGCAGAAACTATATAGAGTGAGTATGAATACATTTCACGCAGAAAGTAGGGGGGTAGAATCTAAGATAGATTACTGTTTTGTGTCAGAAAACATAGTGCCTAAAAGGTATTCTCAAAAGAAAGTTATTTTCTCAGATCATGAATGTGTGAGGTGCGAGTTTGATATGAATAGTAAAATAAAGTATGGAAGAGGGGTATGGAAGTTAAATGTGAGTCTGATAGAGAATGAAGAAGTATGAACAGAGTATGCAAGACGGTATGAATGGTGGCGTGAAAAGAGAAAAGATTTTGAGAATGTATGTATTTGGTGGGACTGGGTGAAGAAAAAAACCAAAATGTTTGACCAATTTTTGGTAAGCTTAATGCTCGATTAGCCTTTTTATATAAGTTAAGAGGTGAGGGTATAGATGTGAAAGAGGATATCATTTTAGATAAGAGAGAGATTAAAGAGATGCTGTTAGAAAAAAGGAAGGAGTATCATGTATCGGGCTAAGATAGATAAGATGGAGTTCGATGAGAAGTGTTCTCGTTTTTTTTTTCTCAAAAAAGTGGCAAGAAACAGGGTATAGATGTATTGTATGGAGAAAATGGAAATGAAGTGAGTGGAGATGGAATAGAAGAAGAGGTAGTGAGATTTTATGAAGAATTGTATACATAAAAATGGAGAGATGAGGCATTGGAGGAAGATGTGCTGAGTGTAATAGACAAGAAGCTGAGTGAATTAGAGAGAGATTATGTGATGAAGAATTTGTGGGAAAAGAAGAGATATGGGAAGTAATTAGCAGAGTGGCTGAAAACAAAACGCCTGGCGAGAATGGATTGCTGAGTTTTATAGGAGAATGTGTAACGTGGTAGCGATTGATATGGTAGAATTGTATGAATATATGTGGAAGAATGGTGTGACGGCTGAAAGTATGAAGGCAGGATTGGTTGTATTGATTCCCAAGAAAGGAGATTTAAAGTTTTTAAAGAATTGGCGTCCTATTACGCTGTTAAATAGCGATTATAAGATATATGCAAAGATTATAGCAAATAGGATGAAAGAGGTTGTGGAAAGTGTGATTGGAGAGGAACAGACGTGTGTAGTGCCTGGTAGAAGAATTCATGATAATGAATGTATGTTGAGAGATTGTCTGTGGGATTGCAAGAGTCAGAAAAGTGGAGTATATGTGCTGAGCTTAGACTTCCAGAAAGCATACGATAGGTTATCACATAAGTTTTTGTTTAGGGTGTTATTAAGATTAGGTTTTCCTTCAGATTTTGTATGGAGAGTGAGAAGTTTGTATGAAGGAATATATAGTAGTGTGTTGTTGAATGGGAATGTAAGTAGAAGAGTGTAGGTCCATTCAGGAGTACGTCAGGGATGTCCACTTTCGCCAATGGCTTTCATTTGTGCTATTGAACCTTTGCTGGGGATGATACGTAAAGATAAAGTATGTAGAGGAGTGCAAATACCAGAAGGTGGAGGAAGAGAATGGAAAGTAAGTGGTTATATGGATGATATATGTGTTGTATGTGACTCTGAGTGTGCTATTAGAAGAGTTAAGTTATTAGTCTCAATTTTTTGCGGAGCGTCAGCTTTTAGAGTGAATTGGGATAAAAGTGAGTGTAAAAGTTTTGGAGGTAGGAGCTTGAGTGTAGATATAGGTGTGAATGCGGTGACTGGACCAATTAAGGTACTTGGGGTGAAAATGACAGGAAGTATGGGAAAGACAGTTGGAATGATGTAAAGGGAAGAGTAGAGAAAAAACTGAACTTTTGGAAAATGCGTAGTTTGTCCTTTTTTGGAAAGATTTTAGTAATTAAGAGTGTAGTATTGCCAATTTTTTGTACACAGCATTTGTATTCCCTCTGGGATACACGTGCGTGAGACAGTTAACTCGGATATTATTTGTCTTTTTTTGGAATTCTAGGTCAGAGAGAGCAAGGAGAGAAGTCCTAGAGATAAGAAGATAGAGAAGGGAGGTTTGGGTTTCCCAAACTTAGAAACGTTCTTTGGTATGAATATAGTAATTTTTATTTTGAAAGCTATCGAGAAAGATAGTAAGTACGTTTGTATGTGCAGATATTTATTTGGGAATTATTTGTTTAGATTAAAGTGGGGTGAAAGAGATTTACATAAGCCAATAGCTTTTGAGAGTCCAGTATGGTATGTATGGGTTGTGAAGTTTGTGACAAAAATTGAGTTGTGTGATGAGGAGCTTAAGGTGTTAAAGGATAAAAAATTAGTGACAAGAATGATTGAGGAAAAACAGATTAAATGTGATATAAATCTGGTGAGAGGATGTGATGTGAACAAGGTATGGAAAAAGGTGAAAATGAATGGTATGACTAATAGGCAGAGTGAGATAGTGTGGCAGACATTACATGGGGTGCTACCAGTGAGAGAGTTCCAGAAGAAGAGAAGACTAGTAAAGAGCGAGGACTGTCCAAGACATGAATGTAGAGGGAAGGAAAACATAGTACATCTTTTTTGGAATTGTTTGTATGCTAGAGAAGTAATTAAGAGGTTAGGGAAGTCATGTAAAGAACTGACTGGAGTGACGTGGTTGACTTTTGAGGTAATGATGTTTGGGTTAGGATTTAGAGGAGAGAGAGAGCGTTGTGGCTGTTTATGGCGTGTTTGAAAGAAGTGTTATGGGATGTGAGGAATGTGTATGTGTTTAGAAAGAAAGAGTTAAGTGTGAAAGACAGTGTAAGGGTGATACTAGGGAAATTGTATGTGTTGTGAGACACTGAAGGGGTTAATCATGGATGGTCGGTATATTTCGCCTGGGTTCAGCTATTATGCTTACTAGACTGAGGGAAGTTCATGTCTTCCACCAGGAGACATGGGAAACCAGGAAGTGATGTGGTCTCCAATAAAGTAGTTGCTGGAGACATTTGGATACAATGTGTTTGGGCCTGGTTTTTTGGAATGGATGACAGGAATGGCAGTGGGGCCATCCATCCCACTTCCTCCACTCCAGGTCTTAGTGTTTGGAGTCAGGCACCATAGGTGCAGAGGCTCCACCATTAGCAGGTCCATAAAGACTGCAAGCTCTGCAGACAGAGCTGAGGCTGGGTGCAGCTAGGATCTCTGAAGGCTGCTGGCCTCAGGAAATACTTGGAACCTGTCAAAGGTAAAACTTATGGACTGTGTGATATGTTTGTTCGTTTGTTCGTGCTGCTGTAGCTAGTTGCACGTATAGTGAGGAAACTACCTGGTGTTAGTTAGTGCTGGACAAGCAGGGTTTATTTTGTTATGCCTGAAGCAAAGGCTGTATTTTCTTTATTTTGAACTTGTAAATAAACGCAGGCCAAGCCTGTATTTGGACTTTATCTTGTGTCTGGGACTCTGACTACTGTTCACACCACAAACCCGCACCCTACCGAGCTAACTTCCCCACAGTGTGTTATTTGTGGGATGTTAACAGAAAGGGGGCTGTGGACGCAGACGGAATATGGAAGGTGAAAAAATGGATAGATCTGGTGGATTGGTCTTAGGGTAAGATCGTCTTTGATTATGTAAAGTTAGCGAACGTGATAAGAAATTATACAATAAAGTCCGATGATGATGGGATGGAACGTTTATGAGTGATCGTAAATATTCCCGTCTGAGGAACAAAAAAAAAAGCTGGTCTTGCAATGTCTCATGTGTATAAGGCTGCTATTATAAGGTATGCTGACTGTAATCCCTATCTTATAGATAGGTTAGACAGCTTGCCTGGCTATTGGCATATAGCCACATGTTTGTTTTGTTTTTTGTCTTTGTATTGTTAGGCAGTGTAGCTTTTATAATATTTAAAGGGATATTCCCATCTCACAAATATAGTTTGTATAGTTAAATATAGCTATGTCAATATTATTCCTTATAAAATGCATTTATATACAATGTACCGTTTAGAAGATTTGCCTATTTGTATATCCATTGTCCCACACACATCAGTAAGGCCATTGCCCCTGGTTATGACCACTGTGACCATGTAGTAGTGGTGGCCGGCTTGCTCTTGTTCAAACCTGCTCTGAAGTAACTGCTGTATTGTGAACGTACACCACATGAGGAGACACATCTTAGGGTTGTAGCATTTTTGTCTGCGCTTCCAAAACGCAGAGAAACGGATCCTGTTCCAAGATCAATTCAACTCTATGGAGCAGGATCTGTTTATAAAGTCTGCGTTTTGGACGGGTAGTGTCCAAAACCCACATGTGAAACTACCCTTAGATATATCTCCGCATACTCATGTGGTGTGCATTCACAATACAGTAGTTGCCTCAGAGCGGGTTTGAAAAGGAGCAAGCCGGCCACCACTACTACATGGCCATGGTGGCCATAACCAGGGACAACAGTCTGACTCATGTGTGTGAGACAATGGTTATAAAAATAAGCAAATCTTCTAAACTATACACTTTATATAAATACATTCTATTAGTAATAATACTTCTATGGCTATATCTAACTACACAAACTACATTTGTGGGAATAGGTGGGAATACCCTTTTAAACATTATTAAACCTACACTGCCTAACAATAGCTAAGTACAACACATATAAAGAGAAACAACAAAACAAACATTATGTGGCTATATGCCAATAGCCAGGCAAGCTGTCTAACCTATCTATAACACAGGGATTACAATGGCAGCCTTACACACATGCGACATTGCAAGACCAGCTCTCTATCCAGAAGGACTTGAGAGCCAGTGAGCCTCAAAGTTGCTAGAACGGAGTTGGATTGCTTGGGGGACCTGCTCGCCCAGCTCATTATCACTAGGGTGACAAAAATTGTAATTTTTTTTTTTTGGGTGCCGGCTAACTTTTCTCTCACTGCCTAGGAGAGCTGCACAAAAATTTAGTTTTCAAATTGTTCTAATATAATGTTCAATAACCTTTATAAACTGTTTGTTATGTAAGCTAATTTGCATAAACTCAGGCATATTGGAAAGACATGCAAACTAGCAGAATCTGCCTCTCTATGTTTATGTAAATGAGTTTATATAACAAACAGTTTAAAAAGGTTATTAAATATTACATTAGAACAATTTGAAAACTATACATTTTTGTGTAGCCCTCCTTAGCAGTGAGAGAAGAGTTAGCTGGCACCCAAAAAAAAAAGAAGAAAAAATGTTGTCACCCTAATGATAATGAGCTGGGCATGCAGGTCCCCCAATCCATCCAACTCAGTTCTAGGACCTTTGAGACTCGCTGGCTCTCAGGTCCTTCTGGATAGGGAGCTGGTGTCTCATAGTTCTTGCCTTTTGGCTAGGATTGAGTGTAGTATCCTTGTGGTACTGCCTTGGTCTTGGCTAGAGGTATCCAGACCCTCGGCCTTGGGTGAAGGCCCCATTTTATAGCTTGTGGTTGGCTTAGTCCCTGTGCAACGAGAGGTGATCACCCTACCTTACCCACTTTGGTGGGTGAAGGATTTAACAAGTTCCGGTGTCTGTTCCTGTTTCGGTGTTACATGTATCCTGGCATCATGGCAGAGATTGAGATTCAGTATATTGGCCTGGATGAGGATTTCTGCTACCTTGTCCACTTTGGTGGGTGAATGGTTTAAAAAGTGTCTTGGCATTATGTCGAACTTAGAGGTTGATCTGGAGAAATTTCTGGAATGTCCGTTTCCTGTTTATGGACTCACAGAAGAAGGATTTCCCGAAGTGAGGACTATATGATATGGTGTTTGTTTTCGGAGGATATCTATGTTGTAGTGCTAAAAAAAGTTGGAGCAGTTTTGCATTTGTTCCTGTTTTGAATGGACTTATTTTGTTGGTTTATAAAGAACTGTTGCTATGCGGACATTATAAACATTGAAGAAAGAAAAGTCATATGAAGAACGGTTACTTTAAGGATGTTATAAACAGAGAAGAAAGTCAATAAGATGTTTTGATTAAAAATGTAATTACTGATTCTGGTTACAGTATGGAAAGTTTTCCTTTCATAAGATAGTTTTGTGTGTTTTTTGAGATTTAATAGATAGGATATATCTTTTGAGCTAAAGTATGCTTATCGTATCTGCTATTTTGAGACTGTGATGTAAGTTTTTTTTTGTATCATAAAAATGGAAAGCGAGCTGGTCTTGCAATGTCTCATGTTACACGAGGCTGCCATTGTAAGGTATGCTGACTGTAATACCTGTCTTATGGATAGGTTGGTCGTGTACGCCCGGCTTTTGGTATATCGCCTTTGTGTTTTTGGTTGTCTGTCTTTATGTTGTATTTAGCTATTGATAGGCAGTTTAAGGGTTAAAAAGGGGAATTTCAGTCAGCACATCCCAGTACGCAGGTGCACGCTGCTATGGCTAAATGCACAAGGAAAGGAAAATACATACGATGCAACGGCACACTGCTAACCAGATAAAGCACAAAATGCCATAGAGATATGAAGTATTCTGGAGCTAATGCTATGCTTGTTTAGTAAATTAGAGATTTTTGGCAAATATATTTTGTACAAAATTATCTGGGCCCGTCCACCAAATCGTCAAGGTGATCTCTGTAGAACGGGAACCTAACACTATTTCCTACCTGTTATGTGCCAATCTTGGCTTCCGTATAATCAGGGGGTGTTGGTTCCACATGCATGCTGGGTCCCATAGGCTCTGCCATCTGCCCCATAGGCTGATTTTAATTAGTGTAACTATAAAGCTGAGTGGACTTGGCATGCATGTTGGTACCTGCATCCCTGTATTAGTGGAGGCCTTTGAGGCACCATAAATGGCAAAAGGCAGAAGGGACCCAGCATGCATGTGGAACCAACACCCCCTGATTATACGGAAGCCAAGGTTGGCACATGACAGGTAGGAAATAGTGTTAGGTTCCCGTTCTACAGAGATCACCTTGACGATTTGGTGGACGGGCCCAGATAATTTGGTACAAAATATATTTGCCAAGAATCTCTAATTCACTAAACAAGCATAGCATTAGCTCCAGAATACTTCATATCTCTATGGCATTTTGTGCTTTATCTGGTTAGCAGTGTGCTGTTGCATTGTATGTATTTTCCTTTCCTAGTGTAAGGGTTAAGCATAGCTATTAGTAGGCAGTGAAATTGTTATTATAAGCATAGTTATATTATGTATAAATAAAAAATAAGCAATAAGTTGTTTTTTTAATGTGAACCAGACACCCTCCTCTTCCGAGCAGAGGGTGCCTGGTTTAGTCCCATAGATTTCCACTATACTTGGGTGCTCGGCCGAGCACCACCTAGTTTTCGGCCAGAGCACACAAGCACTGTGGTGCTCGATCAACACTACTGTCTACTCATGCTCTACATTCTGCCAATGATCTAAGATTAACATCCTTCATAATTCATACCTCTCACTATTCAGGACTTTTGTCAAGCTGCACCAATCTCTGGAATGCATTGCCCTGGACAATCAGGCTCATTCCTAACTTCCTTAGGGAACATTCTTGGGGTTCATGTACATGACCATATGTATATTGCGGTCTGCAAAAACCGGATCCACAAAAAATACAGATGACGTCCGTGTGCTTTCTGTATTTTGTGGAACAGAACAGCTGGCCCCTAATAGAACAGTCCTATCCTTGTCCGTAAGGCTGACAATAATAAGACATGTTCTATTTCTTTGTGGAATGGATATATGGACATACGGAAACGGAATACACATGGAGTAACTTCAGGTTTTTTTTTGCGGACCCATTGAAATGAATGGTTCCATATATGGTCCATAAAAAAAAAAAAAAACAGAACAGCCATGGAAAGAAAATATGTTTGTGTGCATGAGCCCTTGTTTGCATCATCCAATGTTTTTGTCCAACCGAAACGTGACACGGAAAGCGGCTGGATCACCCCACCCCTCTTAAAGTCAATGGGGATGAACTGTAGAATCTGGCAATGCTGGATTCAGTGAAATCCAGCAGGCTGCTCTCTGCCGTAACAGCCTGCTAGATCCGTACCTTTAAAACACATCTTTTTAGGAAGGCTTATCTTGTTCCCTAAACCAACTCTTTCTCATTTATCCCTTCAACCATCTTACCCCTCATTCTTCAGAACCAAACACCATCTTCTGACAGTAATCCCCACACTTACTAGCTTATGCAGCTCCATGTATACTACTCGATTTAGTACAACTACTCTTTCTAAAGTGAGCAATCAATTGTACCTTTGTGTCACCCCCTTTTCCTCACAGATTGTAAGCTCTTGTGAGGGCCCTTACTCCTAGTGTTTCATTTGTATATTAGCCTGTAATCCTGTGATGTCTATCTTGATTTTTGTACATGAACTTGCTGTGGAATATGTTGGTGCTTATATAAATAAAATGTTTTGTTCTTTCAATGGTTGTTAAAATGCAGGCTTATTATTAATGTCTAAAAGGTGACCTACGCTAGGACACCAATCTCATTGGGAACACAGAATTTGCTATTATCTCATTAGTTCGGCTTTCTGGAAACAGCTATATAAAGAGAAGACTTTGTGATCCAACAGTATGTTCTCGGAGTCATGGCTGGCGGGCTGACCAGGCTACACTTCTCCTTTGGATTATAGAAATTTATTTTAATTGTTTCCTTTCAAATAGTTTAAACCTTTAAACCTTTTTCGTCTTCTGATGCTTGTCCAGTTTAATAACGTAATCATATAACGTGGTTTAACTGAATATGTTTATTTGAGGTCAAAGATGTCTATTTATAAAAGAGACTTGGGGGAACTATCACTTTTTGTACTTATATGCATGCTGCGATGGGACCCTTGAGATCGAGAGGCATAGATTTGGTTGGAAGCATCACATTTTATTGGGTTTTAATGTGCAGAGATCTGCTCTCCATCATCAACCCCTAGGATCACGGAGATGAGATAGAGGGCAAAGGTCTACTTTCCACCATCAGGATAAAGAACAAGAGTTTGGAGCAAATTAGACACTCATTGCAAGATGATTTGGAGTGTGCCAGATGGTGCCCCATATAAATCTTTACTTTGAGACCCCTTTCCTATATGAATGCCCATGCTGACAGACAAAAAACACCCTAGTCACTTGGGCTATCATCATTTAACCCAAGTTATTAATTCTGAAGAAAACTATTTAAAGGGGTATTTTTCCCCTGCGCCTCCACAACGGCACTCTTAGGAGGATGTCCCCGCCTCCCTGGACAGGAAACAACGTAGAAGCTTTGGTTTAAATAGCCCCCTCCTACTACCTGCTTCAGTTTGTTGTTTCCTGTCCCGGGACAGTGTGGAAGCCGCTCCTAAGGATGCTGAAGAAGACGCAGGGCCTTACCTATTTTCCCACTTTTCGGGAGGGCCACTGCAGAGGACAGGGTCGCGGGGGTCTTCGGCTCCTTCCTGATCCTTGGCTGTAAGCCCTTCTTTGAAGGCATCCCCGGGCGTCCGCTCCGCCGGTAACTTCAGCCGGCAGCGAGGGATCGCGCGCATGCGCAGGCAGGCTGGGATCTCCTGGGCAGTGATCTCACATCCGCCCGGCCTCTGACGTAGTTCCGGCTACTCCCGGAAGTCGGAAGCCGGGCGGCAGCATAAGGGGGACGGCAGCGTGCGGACTTGGCATTCACTTCGGCGTGCGCTCATCGGTCATCATGTCGGCCCAGGAAGCGGCGGACCTGCCCCGTAAACCTGCGGATCCTTCTGCCCTCAGCCCGGTAAGCCTCCTCCATATACTACCATATAATGCATGCTTCCGCTGCCACTCTGCATTCTGCCCCTCCACTAATGCTAAACACATGTATGGGTGAAATATTCACCTCACTGGTGTGGGACTCCACCTTTTTTCTTAGGAGTAAGATATCTAGCCCTAATAGTCAATAATGTTAATATTCTGGGGAAGGGAGTCCACCTCAAAAACTAGAAGTGGAGAAGTCGGCAGAAAAAAGTGCGCAGTTTGCAGGAAGCCACTACCATCCAAAACAAAGAAACTTTTATGCCAAAAATGTGCGGACAAAGTGGTTACGGATGAGACACCTTCCTTATTGGAGTCCATAAGAACCTTAATTAAGGAAGAGGTGAAATCAGCGGTGGATTCTAGGCTACCTCCAAGCTCCCCGCAACCATCTTGTTCTATGAAATCCCTAACGTCAGAGTCCAGAAATCCTCCTGACTCTGACGAGGGTGAAATACTATCAGTGAAAGATTCCTCTTCCTCCGAAGACGAATCTGGGAAGCCATTTTGTGGACCCGAGGACACAAATAAACTCTTAAAAACAATTAGAACAACCATGGGCATCGAGGATGTCAAGGAGTCACAGTCCCGCCAGGACCAAATGTTCCAGGGTCTAGGGCAGAGGAAAAGGAGAATTTTCCTGGTCCATAATAATATAAAACAAATAATATCCAGAGAATGGAAGGAGCCGGAAAAGCGTAATATTCTAACTAGCGCATTCAAGAGGAAATACCCATTCACAGATGAGGATTCCGAATTGTGGGATAAATCTCCCAAGGTAGATGCCCCAGTGGCCCAGATATAAAAAAAAAAATCCTCTTTACCATTTGAGGATATGGGCCTCCTAAAGGACCCAATGGACAAAAGATGTGAGGGCCTACTCAAAAAAACATGGGAAGTTAACACGTCCATGTTAAGACCCAGCATAGCGGCCACCTGCACTTCAAGATCCCTGTCGGTCTGGCTGGAGCAGCTAGAAAATCATATTGCTTCAGGTACCCCAAGGGAGGAGATTCTAGCCTCCATGCCTACTGTAAAACAAGCGGCCAACTTCTTGTCTGATGCCTCGGCAGATCTTGTCAGGCTGTCGGCCAGATCTTCCGCCCTCTCTAACGCCACTCGCAGAGCAATATGGCTCAGATCTTGGTCTGGTGACTCGGGGTCTAAGAGTCGTTTGTGCTCTCTGCCGTGTGAGGGGGACAGATTATTTGGTTCGGGCCTGGATGATATTCTGGAGAAGGCATCAGACAAGAAGAAAGGCTTTCCCTCAGAATCCAAATTTTACCACCAAAGAAGGTCCTTTCGCAACTTCAAGAGAGCCAGACCAGACCAGAAAAAAAGGGACCCCTCTACTAGGTGGCAGCCCTCGAGAGGAAGAGGCAGAGGGTTTCTCTTTAATCCTGAGAATACCTCAAAAACCACACAATGACGCCAACAGCCAAGTGGGGGGCAGGTTAAAAAGGTTCGTAACCGCCTGGGAGAGAATATCTTCCTCTCCTTGGGTTATAAACACTATCTCTCTAGGTTACAAAATAGAGTTCAAGCTCCGCCCTCCAGATCATTTTATGATCAACAAACCTCTAAATTCCATAGCAAAGCAACAAGCACTGGAATTAGAAATCTCTTCCTTGATAAAAAAACAAGTCATCGTTCCGGTGCCAGAGTCCCAAAGAAGGAAGGGCTTCTATTCTCCCGTATTTCTGGTTCAAAAACCAAACAAGTCCTTCAGACTTATCATAAATCTAAAAAGACTAAACAAATATCTTTTATACAAAAGATTCAAAATGGAGACGATCAGATCTACAGTGCACCTTCTCGCCAAGAACTGCGCCATGGTAAGCATAGATCTATCCGATGCATACTACCACGTCCCCATTCACACAGGATACCAGAAATACCTAAGAATAGCTTGTTATCTACAGGAGGGAGAAAAGCACTACCAATTTCAAGCCCTCCCCTTTGGGATATCATCGGCCCCACGAATATTCTCAAAAATTATGGCAGAGATGACAGGGTATCTCCACATGCAGGGGATCCAGGTAATACCCTATCTAGACAACCTGCTAGTCGCAAGCCCAGCTCCAAAAATACAACATCTGCATATTGTAAGGAGTCTAATAGAAGATCTAGGCTGGTTGATAAATGTAGAAAAATCCGAACTAATTCCCAGTCAACGGAGGATATATCTCGGGGTTCTATTAGATTCCCAAAGACTCATGTCCTTCCTCCCGGAGGAAAAACAAGGTCTCATAATTCAAAGAGCTATGACCTTTTGTCATCTTCACTCAACATCCATCAGAGACGTTATGACACTATTAGGTCATCTAACCTCCACCAGTCCCGCAGTAAGAAGGGCCCAGTTCCACTCGAGGCCATTGCAGGAATTTCTCCTAAGCGTATGGGACGGGGACCAAACTACTCTAGATCGCAAAGTGCATATTCCAAGGAGAGTAAAACAATCCCTCCTATGGTGGCGTGTCCACGGAAATATTCAAAGAGGAGTTTTCTGGCGACCATCAGATCAGGTCTGTATTACCACAGATGCCAGCAGTCGGGGCTGGGGAGGCTTCATGAGAGACCAGGTTATTCAGGGGACTTGGGAAGCAAATATGTCTCTAGAATCATCAAACCTACAGGAGTTAACAGCTATCCTCAAGGTACTCCAGGGACTAGAATCAGGCCTAAAAAATCATCACGTGAAGATCCTAACGGACAATTCTACATGCGTAGCTTATCTAAACCGTCAAGGTGGGACAAGGAGCAAAAATCTTCAAAAAGTGTCACACGACATATTCACCTGGGCGGAGAAAAATATTCTAGCCCTAGTTGTGGTCCATCTAAAAGGGGTAGAAAACAATGTGGCAGATTTTCTAAGCCGTACTCCCCTGAAAGAGGGGGAATGGTGCTTAAACAGAAAAATCTTCAGGGACATTACCTCTCGGTGGGGGAACCCAGAAGTGGACCTATTTGCGACCAAAAACAACAGACAAGTGAACAAATTCTGCTCGCTCCAAGTCCACGACCAACCACTGATAACGGACGCTCTGTCAGCTCCATGGCCTCCAGGGCTCCTTTACGCCTTCCCACCCTTCAATCTGATTCCGGAAGTTCTGATGAAAGCGTGGGAAGAAAATACCAACCTAATACTCATTGCGCCCTACTGGCCTAGAAGGGCATGGTTCCCTCTAGTTCTCCAACTAGCAGGAGGGGATTACTGGACTCTCCCAGATCGCGAGGATCTCTTGCTCCAAGGTCCGGTCCACCACCCTCAGGTGAGAAATTTACACCTAACCACCTGGAGACTGAACAAGTCCTCCTCAAGAGAAGGGGTCTAACAGACCCAGTAATCAATACAATACTACTAAGCAAAAAGCCAACATCAAACATCTATATGAAATCCTGGAAAGCCTTCTTAGCCTTTTCTGACGGGAAGACCCCTGATATTCCACTAATCCTGGAATTTCTACAGGCAGGTCTGGATAAAGGCCTGAAGCCTAACACTCTCAAGGTCCAAATCTCGGCACTATCATACTTCTTGGAAGAGAAGCTGGCAGAGGTACCGTTAGTGAAACAATTTCTTAGAGGGGCATTTAGGAAGGTCCCATTCTCACACTCTACTATTCCTCCGTGGGACCTAAACTTAGTCCTTGATGTGTTGATGGATTCTCCATTCGAACCCCTTTCTGAGGGTAGTTTAAAACTTCAACGTACAAGGCGGTTTTCTTATTAGCCATAACCTCGGCCAGAAGAATCGGAGAAATCCAATCTTTCTCATGCAGACCACCATATCTCGCGGTACTGGAAGATCGTGTAGTCCTAAGACACGCTCCAGCATTCCTACCTAAAGTGGTATCAAAATTTCACATGCAGCAAGAGGTTTCACTGCCGTCCTTTTGTCCCTGTCCCTCCTCAGACAGGGAAAGAAAGTTTCACAATCTAGACGTAAGATGTTCTATACTTGAGTACCTCAAAATAACAGAACCCTTTAGGAAGTCGGACCACCTTTTTTTGCAATTCCAAGGAATAAACAAAGGAGCAGCAGCGAGTAAAAGTACAATTGCCAGATGGCTGCGGAGGACAATCGAACGCTGTTACCTACAGAAGAAATTTCCAATCCCAGAAGGAATTAAAGCACACTCAACTCGAGCTATCTCGACCTCCTGGGCGGAAGGAGCGTCGGCATCAGTTGAGCAAATTTGCAGGGCTGCCACATGGGCAAACCCTAACACATTTTTTAGACACTACAAATTAGATGTACTGAAGAACTATGATTTATCCTTTGGCAGAAAAGTACTATCTGCAGTTATCCCACCCTAATCTGGGGTTATTCCTATGTTAATCCTCCTAAGAGTGCCGTTGTGGAGGCGCCGGGGAAAAGAGTTAATTACTCTTACCAGTAATTGGATTTTCCAATAGCCTCCACAACGGCACTGGTATTTCCCACCCGTATGTATTTTTTTTTTCTTGGATAACTATAATTTCAATAAATTGTTGATTGCATGATTTAACGGTTCCTATGTCATTAACTGAAGCAGGTAGTAGGAGGGGGCTATTTAAAGCAAAGCTTCTACGTTGTTTCCTGTCCAGGGAGGCGGGGACATCCTCCTAAGAGTGCCGTTGTGGAGGCTATTGGAAAATCCAATTACCCAATTACCGGTAAGAGTAATTAACTCTTTCATCTTAGCCAATGGGGGCATATCCTAGCCCCCATTGTCTGGGACCCGTATCTATAACCAGAACGGAGCGGGGAGCGCTGCGCCTGGAGGACCCCGGGTTTCATATGTCGATTAGGTTTATATGTCACCATTTGGAACTGTTCTACGATGGTTCCTCCAAAGTTTGAACAGACTCTAAATTGAATAAAGAACAATTGAATCATGCTCTTTTCTACACTGGTCCATTTGTTCCATCGTCTCCATTATCTTACCAGTGCTAAAGAATAAATGATAAACTATATAATATTATAATATAAATCTACGACCCAATAGAAAATGTTACATTTTGATTTCACTACAAGGTTGTTTCTAAAATACCTCTAAAATGTTACAATTTTAAAACATCAGGCAGAGAAAGGCACGGATGGCAATGCACAACACACTACAAAAAATACTTCATCCGTGAAATATTAGGAAAATCTGAAAGGGGTTGGCTACTTTCTGACTACTAGTGACCAATACATCAGCAGCCATTTTATGGACAAGACTTATGTGTGGACAGCATAAAGACTTGGCCAACAAGGGGGGCATGACTTATGAAATATAGAAAATGGCATAGAATTTCAACAATATCTGTATTACTGAATGCCATATAATCAGATTACAAACACATTAGTCAACAGTAGCCAGAAAGTGGCCAAATCCTTTAATGCACATTTAAAGGGGTATTCTCATATGGGATTTGTCATATTTATATACTATAGGCCTGTGCTTCTAGTACACATCCATTTTCCTGCTAAGAGCTTAAATGCACACAGTCATACGTATGAGACCAAAGATGAGAATTTCATCACATGCAACAGTCAAAAAATGCCTTTGCTTTAACCCCCTTATGGCAAACTCAAAAATGAATACTGCCCACTTAACATTTTGGAATAGATTTTGCAAGAGTTATGAGACCTTTCATAGTACAGTATGCAAATATTGTACTAGTTGCTATAGCAACTCTAGAGTGATTTACAGTTATTACAGCGCTTTGAATTGTATTAAAGACAAAACTGAGCCGCCTCATCCAGTCAATCCTTTGTCTCATTTCCTTGACCTTCTTTTAAGATTGCTGTGCAAAACTTGTAATGTTTTTTTTTCTGCTTTCTGTTTCCCCCTCTACTTTGCAAAGTGCATCTCTGTACCTGAAAATTAGGTGTGAACCCTGTAGATTTGCCATTGACAACACTTTGTATTCCGTTTAGTATCACTGTAGAGGATATTTACAGCTGATCCTCATGTAAGTGAATGATTCTAAGATGCAGTACCAGAGACAGCCCATAGACAAGAGTGACTCTGTTTATGGAGTAAAGTAACAATGTTTTTCTAATCTCTTACAAGCAGTTTATTAATTCATCATCTTAAACTAGATATGAGCGAATCTATTCGCCGATTCGTATCGAATCTTGGAAATTTTCAGCTGCGAAGCGAATCCGAATATTTGGAGATTCGCTCTGTTAAGATTCGAAAATGTTCCTAAGGCTTTCTACACATTCGCTACGTACTTGTCCAATAAATTGTACGCTAATGCTACGTATAAGTTACTCTATACGCTGTTGCGTACGAATTCAATTACTTAGCGAACTTTTACTGTTAGTTCGTTATTCGTGTGCAAAAGCCCGAGAAGAAAGTGGTCACCTGACTTATGATTTGTACGCAGATTCGTCGAATAGATTTGTAGAATATACGAATCTTATGAAAAGTTCGACAAATGTTCGGCAAATAAAATTTTGAATAATTCGCTCATCTCTATCTTAAACCCATACTTACTGTAAATTAGAGACATTTAAGCCCCTGGAAATAACCAAGCTCTTAAGGGACTTCACACTTACATAATCCCCATCTGTTTTGGGCCCAGGACATTCCAAATTTGCTAGGACTGTCTCTGAAAAGTACCAAAGTCCTAGAAATTTGTAACTGTTGACAGCTATACCTTTTACCTGGTTCTGTGCCTTCCATAAGAAATAAGTTAGGCTACTTTCACACTAGTGGCATGGTTCTCCGGTAGGCTGTTATAGTGACTGGGGCTGGAGCAGAGCTCCGGCCGCACGTGTATATTAGCGGCCATGCCGCTGGTGTGAAACTAGCCTTATCTAGGACTTGTTACAATGTAGAGATAAGCAAATTTCTTGAAATTTGTTTCAAGTCTGATTCTAATGAATTGGTCAAAACATTTGATTAAGGCTACTTCCACACTAGCGTTAGTACGGATCCGGCGGGTGAAGAGACCCGCCGGATCCGTACTGAGTAATACAACCTTGTGGATCCATAATTCCGGATCCGGTTGTATTAGCTTTTAAATGGATCTGGAATAACCTCTATTGAAAGTCAATGGAGGACGGATCCGTTTACAAGTGTGTCCACACCAAATGGATCCGCCCCCATTGACTTGCATTGGGGGTCATTCCGGATCCGTTTAGGTGCGGATAACTAGTACAGAGAGCAAACCGCAACATGTTGCGGTTTGCTCTCCGGTCTGAAGACTGAACGGAATGCTTTCAGGAGCATTCCGTTGTCTTCAGTTCAGTTTTGTCCCCATTGACAATGAATGGGGACAAAACTGAAGTGTTTTATTCCGGTATTGAGCCCCTATGATGGAGCTCAATACCGGAATTCCATAACGCTAGTGTGAAAGTAGCCTTAGGTCCTATTGGCTTGAAAATTGTGGTATGACCCTCTGAGGTCTCCTAGGATTTTTTTTTTCTCTCACCAGCCTCTATGGTGACCAGACCGTGGAAGCACAATTGGGCACGCATGCACAACAGTTCCTGTCCTGTCACCTCAAACAGAGCTGCAGCAGTGACCATAACCCCTGGAACTGAGCAGTGTATAATGTGATAAAAAAAATAAATCAAGCCAGTAAAGGAGGCAATATGGACAATCACAATACATTAGTAAGTGACTTGTATTAACTTTGTCTATATGATAAATAGCACCTGCTATGAACCCACTGCCTACTGGATCACACAGCATACTTGCTCAATTATAAATGATAGCAAAATTGAAACAGTTTTTTTGGAAAAGAAAAAGATGCACTTGCACAGCATATGCAGCAAAATATATGTTGCTGGTGGTGCTGGGAATATGCCTATAAAATACTTATGTAGAGGATGTTATAAACTTACCTGTCCGAGCTCCAGCAGTGGGTTCCTCAGCTTCGGCCGCGCCAGGAGAGATGCCACGTTGCTGGTGACATGAAAGCATCCTTAGCAGCAGGATGCAATACTCTTTCTCCCTGCAGCAGGCGTGTGCTGGAGGAGAGGGATTCGGTGGTCTATTTAAACTCTTTCTTATACCAGTGCCAGTGAAAGTCTTGTTTGGGCTCACTCCTGGTTCTTGCCCCTGTGCTGATTTGGATTGCTCATGTTTTTGTTCTTTGTCTCTTGTGTTTTGTACTGTGCATCCTATCTGGTTCTGATCTTGGCTTGTCTTTAGACCACTCTCTGTCTCTCATTTTTTTTTACTGTGCTGTCCTCCTGGTTTTGACCCATTTATGTACAACTCTATCTTTTATGCACAACTCTATATTTGTGTCTCTTGTCTATAGGTGTTTGTGTCTGCACCTTAGTAGAATTTGGACTGTCGACCAGTTGCGGTCTTGCTACCAAGGGCATGCACTGCAAGTAGATAGGGAAAGTGGGCTGGGTTCTAGGTTAGGGCTCACTGTCCGTGTCTGTCCCCACCTACTGGTGTTACAACAGGTTTTTGGAAAAAAAAAGGCTAGCTCATGCCTGCAGTGCATGACAAGAAAATCTCCAGAAGGTGCCTTCAGTGTAAGACACCTATTCCCAGTACACCAACTGCTCCTATACTCTCCCTATTGATAAAATCTGACTTTCTACCTAGCGATTCAGTGTACAAAACTAAATATATCCCTACACTGTCCTTGCAAGACCCTGAGATGGTTGGCTTATGTCTTTAATTGGCACCTGCCAGAGACATGACACACACATATCATCTCACATTACTGGCTGAGCCACAATAGCATCTGTGTTTCAGAGCTAACACAGAGCCTAATGGACCAGCCAATATCGTACCGCTGAGTGGCTGTCAGACTGCCTTTAAAACATTTTGGCTAAGAACAATGTCCAAGGCCCTGCCAAGGGTCATGAGATCCTCCATCTTCATCTTTTCTGCCATGAATCATTTTTCATTGTAAGAAGCAGGCTCAATAACAGAGAGTGGCAATCTCGCTGACTACCGTCATTTAACCTCTCAGAGGCCGATTATGATATATTTACTATATAAAGCTACATAGTGTGTGCTAAATGCAGATATTGTTACAAAAGTGAGCTGTGCTTTAAAGATGATGGAGGATGAAGCTCTGAGACCAAAGATGACTCTTGAGCGTCTCTGTAGCTCCATCTGCCAGACAGAACAATATTCTACTCTCTAAGATATTTTCTTCCTAAATTGGCAATGTAATTGATTCAGTAGCAAAACATATATACTGACCAGACAGGTACTGAGAGAAGTGTGGTGGTTACTATGCAATGTAGTGGAGATATTATGACATGTTTAATCCTTTTTTGTCAAGGTTTTCTGTACTGATATATGCTGTATGGAGAAAAGCATTAAGACACACTTTTTAATCATTGAATTCAGATGTTTCATTCAGTTCCATTGCCACAGGTGTATAAAATTCAGCACCTAGCCATGAAGTATGCCTTTACAAATGTTTGTGAAAGAATGGTTTATTCTGAAGAGCTCACTGATGTCACCACTGTAAAAAGTTAGTTCATAAAATGTCTTTCCTTCTCCTAGTTATTCCACCATCCACTGTGAGTGATGACAAACATAATGCAACAGCACTCTGCAAACACAAATGAAAAAATATATAAAATAGTGTCATACTCACTATATAAAATATATATTAGTGCTAATGCTATGGTCATTATATAAATGTGAGATTCTTGGCAACTACATTTTGTACAGAATCATTTGTGTGTGCCCGCATTGGCAAGATGATCTCTTTAGGACAGGAACCTACACTAAATACTACCTCTTTTGGTGTCTGATTGGCCTCCATTAAATTAAGGGAATGCAGGTTCCACATTCACGTTGAGCCCACTCTGTATTTTACCTCTCTTGGTGACAAATGTCCTCCAATGAATACAAGGAGAGCAAGCCTCAGTTTTATATTTGCACTAATTAAAATCAGCCTGTCTGTTTGTATCAACTGTGAGTGATATTATTGAAAATTGGAAGCATTTAGGAATCTCAGCAACTCAGCCATGAAGTGGCAGACCACATGAAGTTACAGAGCAGGGTCGCTGAGGCTCGTACATAAAAGTCATCAAATGCTCTGTTGAATCCATAACTGCAGAATCCAAACCTCTTTGTCATTAACATCAGCACAAAAACTGTACACTGGGAGCTTTATGGCATGAGTTTCCATAGCTGAGCAGTTGCATGAAACCCTTACATCATCAAGCACAATGTCAAGTATTGGATGGAGTGGTGTAAAGCATGCCATCACTAGACTCTAAAGCAGAGGAAACGTGTTCTGTGGAGTGATGAAACACATTTGTTTATCTGGCAGTCTGATGAATGAGTCTGGGTTTGCTGAATGCCAGGAGAAGGGACTACCTGAATACATTGTGCTAGCTGTAAAGTTTGGTGCAGGAAGGATAACACTATGTTCTTGTTTTTCAAGGGTTGGCTTAGGCCCCTTAGTTGCAGTGAAGGGAAATCTTAATGCTTCAGCATACCAAGACACTTTGTACATTTGTATGCTTTCAACTTCATGGGAACAGTTTGGGGAAGGCCTTTTTCTGTCCCAGCCTTTGTGCTTCAGTGCACAAAGCAAACTCTATAAAGGCATGGTTGGAGGAGTTTGGTGTTGAAGAACATGGCTGGCCCATCTAACATCAGTGTCTGACCTCACAAATGCTCTTTTGGATGAATGGGCCAAAATCCCCACAAACACATTCCAAAATCTTGTAGAAAGTCTTCTTAGAAGAGTGGAAGCTATTTTACCTGAAAAGGGGGGCCGACTCCCTGTAAATGCCTATGGATTAAGAATGAGATATCATAAAAGCTTCTGTAGATGTAATGTGTAGGTGTCTCAAACCTTTTGTCCATGTAGTGTACATACACTAGAGTCTGTACAGGTCTATTTTGCTCATTGTGTATTGCCTCTGAGAAACACCTTTGTTATTGGTAGAAAAATGCCATATTGGTTTGCCCCAATTCACTTCTGAAGCTTGACGGAATCTCTGAGAATAAAAAAACCTCTGTGACCCTGGCATAAATCCAGAGGCTCTTGAAGGTAACAGTATGGATCCATGAAATTGTATGGGTGCCATATAATGGAACCATACCACATGGATCTATCATGTGAAATGGGCTGACAGTTTTAGTGATTATGAAGTCTACTGAAGTACCAGGAATGATGTACTGACTGGTTATTTTAGGTAATTCTATTAGTTTCAGAATTAAAATGCATTCAATATACAAAGCAGGGAAACATAATTACAATGCAGAGCAAATGTTCTTCAATATAACTGATTACAATAATAATCACCATTTCATTGTGATATGTACACTCTTGAGAGTTAACCCGAGCTAAATGTCTCCTGTAATTGATTGTTGACAGACAATTATTTGCTATTGAAGCCCGTCTTCAAGGATGTCAGCATAAAGTCTTTTAAGATCAAGTAAAATTAACTCAGTCTGTACCACATACAATGGTGATTATTAACTGTGTCCTATTCATATTATTGCTTCCGTTTTTCAGTTCTATTGTTTAGTGCATGTGATTTAGCTTTTTTAATTGGAGATTTGTAGATTTCCGTTGACTGAAGAGTATTTTAACCCTTTAGTGACAGAAAACAGTAAAATACTGTTTATTATTTTAAATATTATTTTTTGGTTATTAAATAACTTATTACTAGAGATGAGCGAGCACTAAAATGCTCGAGTGCTCGTTATTCGAGTCGAAATTTTCCCGGTGCTCGGGTGCTCGTTTCGAATAACGAACCCCATTGAAGTCAATGGGAGACTCGAGCATTTTTGCGGGGGACCAAGGCTCTGCCTAGGGAAGGCTGGGTGAAAACCTGGAAACATCAGAAAATGATGGAAACACCACGGAAATGGACAGGAAACAGCAGGGGCAGCATGCATGGATGCCTCTGAGGCTGCCTAATCCCACCATTACCCCAAATTCTCAGGCAACAGCCTGGTGGTTACCCTCATGGCAATTGTGCTCACCCAGACCAAGAAAGGCGAGGCAAATACCCATCACATGTTAGGGAAGCACCCAACTAGGTGCAACGAAGGTCCATCACCGCCTGCAGGTGACACCACTGCTCATGCTGGCACTGCAGCTGAAATCAAGTTTAGTATCTGTTCTTATCAGTTGCTGTGCCTGCTGGTGGTATAGTGGTGAGCATAGCTACTTCCCAAGCAGTTCATCTGGGTTCAATTCCCGTCTATTGCAGGAGGCAATTCAGAATCAGTACAATATCTAATATGTCCCCCTACCAGGGGTAAATTGTTTGGAGAGAGGGCCTGGGGGGTAGGTGGGGGGGAAGGAGGTTTCGCTGGAAGAGCCAGAGGAGTGCCCCCTGGGCTAGCATGTGTGGTGGTGACAACAGCTGGACTGGATTTGGGAAAACTGTTGCTTTAACCCGTATGGTATCGATTCTTCTCAGTTTAATACCGTATACGTCCCCTATCTTTAATGGATATTTCGAACACGGAAAAGGGAAAAAGAGCTTGCTCTGGCCAGGGGAGTGTCTTTCCCACTGCAGCTAAGGGGACGTGTCCATGCTCTGCCTATTACAGGTCAGGAGGCAGATAAAAGAAGAACAAAAACAAACATGAGTACAACTTCGGATACGTCCCCTATCCGGCTAAATTGTTTGTAGAGTGGGCCTGTAGGTGCGTGGGGCAAGGAGGTTTCGCTGGAAGAGCCAGAGGAGTGCCCCCTGGGCTAGCGTGTGTGGTGGTGACAACAGCCGGATGTATTTAGAATGAAGACGCAGGACCCCAACTTAAAAATTTAGCATCAACCGGTACAGTCGTAAATTATGAGCTAGATCAAGTGTGGCATGACTTTTAAATGGATATTGCATGTGGTCACGTACTCCCTGGAACCCCATAGTCACCCCTTCCCTGATGTGCTAGCCCAGAACATTCTCTGCCCCAATTCGCAAGACCTTTTGCAGTCTAAGTGTGCTGACAGTGTGGATTTGCCAGTGTTGTCTGAGGAGGTGGTGGACAATGGCGAGACACAGGTGTTGGGGGGTGAGGTAGTTGTATGGGAAGCAAGTTACAGTGGGGACTCCTTGGGGGGGACTTTCTCATGATGGGACAGATTCAACTTGGGTGGATCAGGCACATTAACAGATGAATTTTTTGGGGGGGTTTATTTAACTTTTATTTAGCAAAAATAACCACAGAGATATTTATTCGTTATCTTCTCTGCGCAGTCTGGCGTTGGGGTTCCTCACTTTGATGGCGAGCTGTGCCGCTCTCTCCACAATGGTCTGTAGCTTCTTAGATGGAGACTTTGTCAGCGATTTCAGTACAGAAGGACTTGTTGCTCATCCACAGAACCTCGTCCTCCTTGACATTGTGGACAAGGAATTTGCGGGTGGACCAGGAATTTGCGGAACCCTGTGAGCAGCATGTGTTTGGTCTTCTACTTGCTACCGTATCCAGTGTTTGGCAATATAGATTCGCAAGTAATATTATTTTTCACACCTATCCCAAAAATAAAAATGCATGCAGTATGCGCAAATAAAACTTGGAACTGGAATTGGAGAGAGGGCCTGTAGGTGGACCTCCGGAAAAATTGTTTGAATAGAGGGCATGTAGGGGGCCCTCCCGAAAAAATTGTTTGAGAGAGGGCCTGTAGGTGGACCTCTGGAAAAAATTGTTTGAATAGAGGGCCTGTAGGGGGCCCTCCGGAAAAATTGTTTGAAGAGAGGGCATGTAGGGGGCCCTCCTGAAAAAAAAAATTGTGCTAAAAGAGTGCCAGTTGGACCTCTAAAAAATGGCGTTTTTTGGGTCAGCATTAGGCAAAGACGATATGGAGGAGGAGGAGGAGTAGGAGGAGGAGTAGAGAGGAGGAATCGGATACATAAGTTATTTAAATCTTTAGCTGCTTTCCCCTGGAGGAGATTTGAATTCCGGTGAAATCCAGGCTTTGTTCATTTTAATAAGCGTCAGCCTGTCAGCGCTGTCAGTTGACAGGCGTGTACGCTTATCGGTGATGACGCCACCAGCTGCACTGAATACCCGCTCTGACAGCACGCTAGCGGCAGGGCAGGCCAGCACCTCCAAGGCGTACAGCGCCAGTTCAGGCCACGTGTCCAGCTTTGAAACCCAGTAGTTGTATGGAGCAGAGTGATCGCTACGGACGTTGGTATGGTCAGCTAGGTACTCCCTCACCATCTTTCTGTACAGCTCCCCCCTACTCTGCCTAGACTGGGGACAGGTGACAGTGTCTTGCTGGGGTGACATAAAACTGGCAAAGGCCTTGGAGAGCGTTCCCCTGCCAGTGCTGGACAAGCTGCCTGCTCGCTCCTCTCCCCGCTACTTGGCCCACAGAACCATGCCCTCTGCCGCTAGCGGCGTCAGATGGGAAGAATTGTTTCAGCTTGTGCACCAGGGCCTGTTGATACCTATTCACTCTCATACTCCTTTCCTCTGCAGGGATGAGAGTGGAAAGGTTCTGCTTGTACCGTGGGTCCAGGAGAGTGAACACCCAGTAATCGGTGTTTGAAAAAATTCTTCTAACGCGAGGGTCACGGGATAGGCAGCCTAACATGAAGTCTGCCATGTGCGCCAGAGTCCCAACACGCAAGAATTCCCTCTCCTCACTGACCTGACTCTCCATTTCCTCCTCCTCCTCCTCCTCCTCCAAGTCCTCCTCTTCAGCCCATACACGCTCAAGAGTTAAGGACTGAGCACTGGTACCCTCTACTGTCTCGCCGACATTCTCCTCCTCTTCCTCCTCATCCTCATCCCCCTCCTCCGATACGCGCTGAGAAACAGACCGGAGGGTGCTCTGGCTATCAAGCGACGTATCTTCCTCCACCGTCTCTTGTGACAAGCGCAAAGCATCCGACTTGATGCTGAGCAGTGAGTTTTTCAACAGGCAAAGCAGCGGGATGGTGAGGCTGATAATGGCGGCATCGCCGCTGACCATCTGTGTTGACTCCTCAAAGTTGCTCAACACCTGGCAGATATCAGACATCCACGTCCACTCCTCATTGTAGACTTGAGGAATCTGAGAGACCTGACTACCAGTTCTGGTGGAAGATGACATCTGGCAGTCTACAATCGCTCTGCGCTGCTGGTAAACTCTGGATAACATGTTTAATGTGGAATTCCATCTCGTGGGCACGTCGCACAACAGTCGGTGAGCGGGCAGTTGTAGGCGGCGCTGCGCTGCCCTGAGAGTGGCAGCATCTGTGCTCGACTTGCGGAAATGCGCACAGATGCGGCGCACCTTGGTGAGCAAATCAGACAGATTGGGGTATGTCTTGAGGAACCGCTGAACTATAAGATTGAACACGTGGGCCAGGCATGGCACATGTGTCAGTCTGCCGAGTTGCAGAGCCGCCACCAGGTTACGCCCGTTGTCACACACAACCATGCCTGGCTTGAGGTTCAGCGGTGCCAGCCACACATCGGTCTGCGCCGTGATGCCCTGTAACAGCTCTTGGGCGGTGTGCCTTTTGTCACCTAAGCTCAGCAGTTTGAGCACCGCCTGCTGGCGCTTACCCACGGCACTGCTGCTGCGCCTAGAGCTACCGACTGAAGGCGCCGTGCCCACGGATGGTAATTCGGTGGAGGAGGAGGGGTCGGAGGAGGAGGCATAGTACGTCTGAGAGACCGTGACCGAGGTAGGCCCCGCAATCCTCGGTGTGGGCAGTACATGAGCGGCCCCAGGGTCATTCTCGGTCCCAGCCTCCACCAAGTTAACCCAATGTGCCGTCAGTGAGATATAGTGTCCCTGCCCAGCAGCACTTGTCCACGTGTCCGTGGTTAGGTGGACCTTCTCAGAAACAGCGTTGGTCAGGGCACGGATGATGTTCTGTGACACGTGCTGGTGTAGGGCTGGGACGGCACATCGGGAAAAATAGTGGCGGCTGGGGACGGAATACCGAGGGGCAGCCACCGCCATGAGATTTCGAAAGGCCTCGGTCTCTACCAGCCTATAGGGCAGCATCTCCAGGCTAAGCAATTTGGAGATGTGGACGTTGAGGGCTTGGGCATGTGGGTGGGTGGAACTGTATTTCCTCTTGCGCTCCAGCGTCTGCTGTAAAGACAGCTGAACGCTGCGCTGGGACACGTTGGTGGACGCTGTGGAGGATCGTGGAGGCGAAGGTGTGGTTTTCCGGCGGGAGGCGCTCGTGCCGGGGTCCTGGGCAGGGGGTTGACTAGCAGAGGCAGCGAGTGACGCGGGGGGTTGACTAGCAGAGGCAGCGAGTGACACAGGGGAAGGAGCAGTGGTGTGACCCGCAGGAGGTGGTGAACGGCCTTGGTTCCATTGAGTGGGGTGTTTAGCACTCATATGCCTGCGCATGCTGGTGGTGGTTAGGCTAGTAGTGGTGGCACCCCTGCTGATCCTGGTGTGGCACAGGTTGCACACCACAGTCCGTCGGTCATCCTCACTTTCTTTAAAGAACCTCCAGACTTGCGAACATCTAGGCCTCGCCACGGGAGCTTCACTACGTGAAACAGTTGCTGCTGATGCACCAGCTCTGGCCCTGCTTCTCCCTCTGGCCACACCACTGCCTCTTACAACCTGTTCTGGTGCAGCACTCGCCTCCGCCTCAGAAGCACTGTCTTCACTCGGCATATCAACCCAGCTTGGGTCAGTCACCTCGTCATCCTCCGATTCCTCAGTCTGCTCCCTCCTCGGAATTCCTCCCCTAACAACAACTTCACCACTGTCTGACAACCGTGTCTCCTCATCGTCCGACACCTCTTTACAAACTTCTTCCACTAAGTCAACATTGTCATCATCATCATCATCACCCACAGACTGCGACAGTTGGAAAACTTGGGCATCGGGAACGAGGTCAGCAGCAACCTGAGAAGTGGTTTGTGACTCTGGGAAGGGTCCAGAAAACAGTTCCTGAGAGTATGCCGGATCGCATTCCAAATTTTCCTGGGAGGGGGCAGACTGGGGGGAAGGAGGTTGAGGTGGAGGAGCCAGAGGAGTGCTTTCTTGGGTAACGTGGGTGGACTGCGTGGAAGACTGACTGGTGGACAAATTACTTGAAGCATTGTCCGCAATCCACGAGATCAGCTGTTCGCACTGTTGTGGTTTCAACAGTCCTCTACCACGTGTCCCTGTAAGTTGAGACATGAAGCTAGGGAGTGTAGCTCTGCGGAATTCCCCTGCTCCCTCATCAGCGGGTACTGTCTCACCCTGCCCAGGACCACGGCCTCTGCCCCCTGCAGTAATTGAATGCCCACGCCCGCCACGCCCTCGACCCTTAGCCCTGGGGTTCAACATTTTTTGTATATAGGTGTATGATAAAAAAAAATAAAAATTAAGTCCGGTAGAATTAAGTGACGTACAGAAAGTGTCACCTGGACAGATTATACGGATTGGAGCGAGTGTGCTGAACTGTGACACACAGAAAGGCTACACACAGCCGAGTAAAATGGATTTGTATCACTGAGCTAAAACAACTGAAAAAATTATTATTTTTTTTTATATTTTGTTTTTTTGGGAACGTAACGTGCAGGAACTATGGTAGGACTGACTGACACCCTGTTAACGGTGGCTATTTAGTCTGCGACCCAGAGAAATGTCGCACAGAGAGTTTTCTGGATCAAGCGGTAGATGATATTGGTAGCAAATGACTTGGTTGTATTGTGTGACGTACAGAAAGTGTCACCTGGACAGTATATACGGATCGGAGCGAATGTGCTGAACTGTGACACACAGAAAGGTTACACAAAGCTGAGTAAAATGGATTTGTATCACTGAGCTAAAACAACTGAAAAAATTATTTTTTTTTGTTTTATATTTTGTTTTTTTGGGAACGTAACGTGCAGGAACTATGGTAGGACTGACTGACACCCTGTTAACGGTGGCTATTTAGTCTGCGACCCAGACAAATGTCGCACAGAGAGTTTTCTGGATCAAGCGGTAGATGATATTGGTAGCAAATGACTTGGTTGTATTGTGTGACGTACAGAAAGTGTCACCTGGACAGTATATACGGATGGGAGCGAATGTGCTGAACTGTGACACACAGAAAGGTTACACAAAGCTGAGTAAAATGGATTTGTATCACTGAGCTAAAACAACTGAAAAAATATTATTATTTTTTTTATATTTTCTTTTTTGGGAACGTAACGTGCAGGAACTATGGTAGACTGACTGACACCCTGTTAACGGTGGCTATTTAGTCTGCGACCCAGAGAAATGTCGCACAGAGAGTTTTCTGGATCAAGCGGTAGATGATATTGGTAGCAAATGACTTGGTTGTATTGTGTGACGTACAGAAAGTGTCACCTGGACAGTATATACGGATGGGAGCGAATGTGCTGAACTGTGACACACAGAAAGGTTACACACAGCTGAGTAAAATGGATTTGTATCACTGAGCTAAAACAACTGAAAAAATAATTTTTTTTTTTTATATTTTCTTTTTTTGGGAACGTGACGTGCAAAAACTATGGTAGAACTCACTGACACCCTGTTAACGGTGGCTATTTAGTCTGCGACCCAGACAAATGTCGCACAGAGAGTTTTCTGGATCAAGCTGTAGATGATATTGGTAGCAAATGACTTGGTTGTATTGTGTGACGTACAGAAAGCGTCACCTGGACAGTATATATGGATTGGAGTGAGTCGGTGCTGAACTGTGACACACAGAATGGTTCCACAGTGCTGTGTGCAATGGATTTGTATCACTGAGATAGAACAATAAAAAAAAAACAGGGTTAGATATGGCGATAGCTGCACTACTAGTGCCAGCCAGATAAGTGACAAAAAAAATAAAATAAAATGTCTTCTAGCCCTTAGAAGGGCTGTTGGGTTCTTTGTGGGTGATCCCTGCCTAACAGACAACTAAATGCAGGCCCTAACACTGTCCCTGAAAGGCAGCAGCTCTATCCCTAACGACATCCAGACGGCATCTGAGCCGAGCGCCGCGGCCAGTCGGTAGTATATTCCAGGGTCACCTGATCAGGCCAGCCAACCCCTGCTATCGACATGTAAGGGCCCCACGTGATGCTGGGTGTACTGTAGAGTCTCCTGGCTTGTGATTGGCTGTGTTTTTAGGCGCCAAAAAAGCACGATGCGGAAGTTGCCATTTCCTCGAGCATGGCGAGATACTCGTCCGAGCAGCGAGCACTTACGAGTACCCTAATACTCGAACGAGCACCAAGCTCGGACGAGTATGCTCGCTCATCTCTACTTATTACACAGACAAAATTGTTGGTACTCTTCCGTTAAAGAAAGTAAAATCCATAATGGTCAATGAAATAACTCAAAACTGACAAACGTAATAATCAATAAAAATGTACTGAAAATCAACTAATACAATTCAGACAATTCTTTTGAATTGTAGTTCAACAGAATAATTTATAAAGCAAACTAATGAAACTTGCGTAGACAAAAATAATTCTACCATTAACTTAATATTTTTTCACACATCCTTTTGAGGCAATCAATGCAATCAAGCGATTTCTGGTTTGAAGGTTGTTTCTCTTTGTCTCCATGTTTCAGCTCCTTCCACAGATGTTCAATAGGATTTAGATCAGGGCTCATTGAAGGCCACTTCAGAATAATCCAATGCTTTGCTCTTAGCCGTTCTTGGATGTTTTTAGCTGCATGTTTTGGGTCCCAGGACCCATGGCCTGCGACTGAGACCAAGCTTTCTAACACTGGCCAGCACATTTCACTCCAGAATGCCTTGATCGTCTTGAGAGTTCATTGCACCCTGCAAAGATTTAAGACACCCTGTGCCAGATGCAGCAAAGTAATCCCAAAACTTGACCGAGTTTCCTCCATGTTTCACAGTAGGTACAATGTTCCGTTTTTTAATGCGTCATTTTTGTGTCTGAACATAGAGCTGATGTGACCTGCCAAAAAGTCTTGTCTTATCTGTCCAAAGAATATTCTCCCAGAAGTTTTGTGGCTTGTCAATATGCAGTTTGGCAAATTCCAGTCTTGCTTTTTTATGATTTGCTTTCAACAGTGGTTTCTTCCTCAGTCATTTTCCATTAAGTCCACTTTGGACGGATGGTGTAATCTGACATTGATGTATCATGACCTTGGAGTTCATCTTTAATATCTTTGGAAGTTGTTCTAGACTCTTTGGTTACCATTCATATTATCCATCTCTTCAATTTGTCATTAATTTTCCTCTTGTGGACACATCCAGGGAGGTTGGCTACAGTCCCATATAACGTCCGTCTAATGTGCAACTTTAGTAACAGGAACATCAAGCTGTTTGGAGATGGTCCTACCTGTAACATCTTTGTCTATAATTTTCTTTCTTATCTCCTTTAAAAACTTTCTCCTTAGCTTTCTTTGGTCCATGTTCAGTGTGGTGCACACCATGATACCAAACAGCACAGTGTCTACTTTTCATTCTTTAAATAGGCAAACTGACTAATTACAAGTTTGAAGGCACTTGTGATGCCAATTACAGGGCACACCTTATTTTAACATGTCCCTATGGTCAAATTATTTTCAATCTTTTCTAGGGGTACCATCATTTTTTTCCAGGCCAATTTCATTAGTTTGTCATCAGGATAACAACTACAGTCAGACACAAACAGGGATAGTGCACTATCCCTACCTGTTTGGACAGTCACACAAACAGGTACAAACAAACAGACAAACACTATGAACAGTCATCATACAGAAAAAGGGTGAAATGTGAGTTGGGCAATGAAGTATAAATTATGCAGAGGCAAACGAGAAAACCAAACACACCAAAAAGTCAGAACCAGGAATAAAATACAATACCTAAATTCTAGAAGCCAAAAATGTCACAATACCAAATCCAGAAATTCAAGCCAAAGGAGTTTTCAATAAATGCAAGGGAACAGTAGGGGCAGCCATAGGACAAGAAATGCTAACAAAATGTAAAAACTGACCACAGACATATGACAATAGCCATGAAATTTCACGTACAGTGTGTAGAAATGGCCTTTCCTGGCATGTTGAGAGACAGTTGGGTAAACCCAATACCTCCTCCTCGGTTCCTCATTCCTCATAGTTGACTGCTTTCTGAGTCAGCACAGGAGAAGCTCTTGATACAACAGAGAGCAGTAGCCAGAAACCTATACCAGCCAAGCACAGGGCTCAAACAAAGCTCTCAATGCTGCAACAAGCTGGAGAAAATGGTCTCTAGGTACATGACCATCTTATATAGGAGATATGAACAAGGGTAAGTGCCTTTAATTTGTGACTCTTTCCTTCTTCTGTTCTGTTTAAGTCTGCAAAAAAACGGAAACCATATAGAAACAATATGTACATATTTTTGCAGACTCATGGAACAGATGCGGAAACAACCCAAAAGCACAAATGACTCATATACGGAACAACGGATCAGTGAAAAGTGGACCTCAATACGCCAACGGTTATGTGCATGAGCCCTAATGGAGAGTTCACATCACTGCTATTTTTCCGTTCTTCGGATCCGCCAGAAGAACAGAAAAATAAAGAAAAAAAATGGATCCTGTAGAAAAAAATGATCCTGTGCATTAGTCATGTACATTTGGCATCTGTTTTTTTTAGACGGAAAAAAGACCTGCATGCATCGTCGCCTGACCCACACCTGGTTTTTGGCTTGTAAAAATCTCATGCATACGACTGTATCCATAGAAAGGGCTATTTTCATCTGCAAATACAGACAAGAATAAGACCTGCATTGATAATTGCAGATTGGGGACATGTATCTGGGAAAAAAAAACAAAAAAACCCCCAGATGTGTACATGGTTCCATAGAAACGATTGAGTGAGTTTGCTAGCTGTGAAAAAAACTGATAGCACACTGAAGAAAAGTATGGTCCAGTCCCACGCTGGGTTTACGTACATGTTGCAGTTTGGTTTTTGATAGTGTATTTTTTATAAGTGGAATATGCTTTGCAATATTTAATTATGGAATAAATAAGTTTTATTTGCCGAGAACCAGAAAACCCCTTTGAAATACTAACGAGAAGAAGGTTGTGGGCAGTGAGGAGGCAACTTGTTGAAAGGAATGGTTCACACATTTGAGTAGGTTAAAAATAAGCATGTTCTGATTGAAATGCTCTCCTGAGGTCTACCCACTTGAATCTAAAATAAGCTACTTTATGAACACTCCAACACACATGGAGTAGAACACCAAATTTTACATTCCAGATAGCCTTCAACTTTCTTCCATTTTCGGCTTTATGAAGGATTATTGTTAGCGCTGATGTAACTAGGCCAGCTATTATACATTACTTGCTCGCTGTAGGTCGTTAGTACAAGGCATCTATTGTTGGGAAGTACAAAGAAAAGCCAGTCTTTAAACTGATCATGACTCCTCCTCACATTGTATTACACAGAGCAAAGCAATGAAAAGTAACTTAACAAAAATCAAAGCAACTGGTGTATAATAACTTTCTCTTCTATGCTCATCTCATGCCAAACCCTCTGCTTACATTTCATTCTGTCTAGTTTCTATTAATTTTCATCAACCATTTCCAAAAACATGAGGACATCCCACCAAATTTAATGCTAAAATGTGTAAATACTGTTTAACTAAGTGCAATGTATTAAAGGGAACCTGTCACCATGAAAATGCAATGTAAGCTACAGGCAGAGCAGGAGGAGCTGAGCAGACTGATATATAGTTTTGTAGGAAAACAGTCAACAAAACTTGAATTTCATTACCATAATTTCCGCTTTATAAGACACACCCGATGATAAGACAGGTTTAAGAGGAGGAAAATAAGAAAAACATATTTTTTATCAGACCTCCTATCAGATCCTCAGATTAGACTCTACATAAATATCAGGACATCAGATCAGACCCCATATCAGGACATCACATCTGATCTCCATGTCAGACCCCCATCAGACCTCAGATCAGCCCACATTATCAGACCCCCCGTCAGATCTCAGATCAGCCCACTCAGACTGCCCATCAAACCTCAGATCATCCCACGCAGACCCCCATCAGAACTCAGATCAGCCCACTCAGACTCCCATCAGATCTCAGATCAGCCCCCATCAGACCTCAGATCAGCCCACCCAGACTACCATCAGACCTCAGATCAGCCCACTCAGACCCCAATCAGACCTCAGATCATCCCACTCAGACCCCCAATCAGCCCTCAATGTCGGACCCCATCAGACCTAAGATTCAAATAAAAAAAACACATCTTACCTGTCCTGCTCCGCGGCTCCTCCCACCTCCCATCCTCCCCGCGCTTCCCATCTTCCTGGCCTGCACTGCTCCGTCACTTGACTGCGTGCAGAATCCAGGATAAACTTACTACAACATTAACACAACACCGGAAGGAGTTGGAAATAACAAAACGGAATAAATTCATGCGAGATACAGAGGATTACCGCTTAAATCGCGTGTACCGTTGGCCAGACTTCACGAATCAACAAACATACAGAGGGAGATCCTCATCATCGGATTCATCATGTTCTGGCTCTAATATGGATTGTCAACGTCCACCTCATCAAATGGACTTTCGCGGTACCCGCAATACTAGAAGGGGAAATAGAGAAAGAGGGGGAGGCATGACGGGTTCCAACACGACTATGACTACAAGATCTCAGGTAGTAACACAATCCTTAGTGATTAATATTTCGTCTGTCTCATTAGATTCTACTCAGATCTCCCTCTTAGAGAAAGGTTTATCCTTCTGCCCCACGAACAACCTAGATACCTTTCAATTAGAAATGGATCTGATGAGGTTTTTTCGTATGATTAGATTAAAGGTACACTTTTCGCAACAAACTACATCAGATCGGCCAATAGCACCGAGAGCTCTATTGTCACTTTCGGAACTAGGACTCCGAAATAAAAGTACTTATACACCACCGGGGGTCCACCCACCAGTGTAAACATTTGTAAATATGATATGAAAGGATTTCATTAAATTTGGGAGTGATCTTGAACAGGGTAATTTAAAATTTACCAACAATTTAAACCAGGGAGACAGAAAGGCACTCAGGGAGCTTGTAAAGCGAAAGGAATTAATTATTAAACCAGCAGATAAGGGGGGTGCGTTAGTAGTAATGAATAAATCAAAATACATAATGGAGATACAAAGACAATTGAGCGATAGGGAGATCTATGAACCTTTATCTCATAATCCAACCTCTATTGTAATACAGAAAATTGGGAAGATTCTGTCCCATCAGCAATCTAGAGGTACCATTGATGAAGCAACTGTAACATTCTTAACCAAAACTGACCCCATTATCCCAGTAATATACACAATACCTAAAATACACAAGAACCTACAAAACCCGCCAGGTAGACCAATTGTGGCAAAACTGACTCTGTATTATCACCAATAGCAGTGTTTTTGGAAAAAAATACTTACCCCACTAATAAAAAACAGTCGGTCTTTTCTTCTTGACACCACCTCCTTCCTTGCAAATATTAGAAAACTACCACCCCTAGAGGGGAATACCATTCTAGCAACTTCGGATGTAACTAGCCTATACACCTGTATTCATCACAGTAAAGGTATAAGAGCAGTTGAAAAATTATTGAAAATAGCCAAAAAACACCCTGCAATCATTGATCTTTATCTTGATCTCCTTCAACTGGTACTAGACAATAATTTCTTTCTTTTTCAAGATGTTTTTTATCTGCAAAAACAGGGGACCGCGATGGGGTCCAATGTGGCCCCTCCATATGCAAACAGTTACATGATTGACTTTCAAGAAATGTACCTACAGTGCCTACAAGTAGTATTCAACCCCCTGCAGATTTAGCTGGTTTGATAAGATGCAAATAAGTTAGAGCCTTCAAACTTCAAACAAGAGCAGGATTTATTAACAGATGCATAAATTTTACAAACCAAAAAGTTATGTTGCTCAGTTAAATTTGAATAAATTTTAAACATAAAAGTGTGGGTCAATTATTATTCAACCCCTAGGTTTAATATTTTGTGGAATAACCCTTGTTTGCAATTACAGCTAATAATCGTCTTTTATAAGACCTGATCAGGCCGGCACAGGTCTCTGGAGTTATCTTGGCCCACTCCTCCATGCAGATCTTCTCCAAGTTATCTAGGTTCTTTGGGTGTCTCATGTGGACTTTAATCTTGAGCTCCTTCCACAAGTTTTCAATTGGGTTAAGGTCAGGAGACTGACTAGGCCACTGCAACACCTTGATTTTTTCCCTCTTGAACCAGGCCTTGGTTTTCTTGGCTGTGTGCTTTGGGTCGTTGTCTTGTTGGAACATGAAATGACGACCCATCTTAAGATCCTTGATGGAGGAGCGGAGGTTCTTGGCTAAAATCTCCAGGTAGGCCGTGCTATCCATCTTCCCATGGATGTGGACCAGATGGCCAGGCCCGTTGGCTGAGAAGCAGCCCCACAGCATGATGCTGCCACCACTATGCTTGACTGTAGGGATGGTATTCTTGGGGTCGTATGCAGTGCCATCCAGTCTCCAAACGTCACGTGTGTGGTTGGCACCAAAGATCTCGATCTTGGTCTCATCAGACCAGAGAACCTTGAACCAGTCTGTCTCAGAGTCCTCCAAGTGATCATGAGCAAACTGTAAACGAGCCTTGACATGACGCTTTGAAAGTAAAGGTACCTTACGGGCTTGTCTGGAACGGAGACCATTGCGGTGGAGTACGTTACTTATGGTATTGACTGAAACCAATGTCCCCACTGCCATGAGATCTTCCCGGAGCTCCTTCCTTGTTGTCCTCGGGTTAGCCTTGACTCTTCGGACAAGCCTGGCCTCGGCACGGGAGGAAACTTTCAAAGGCTGTCCAGGCCGTGGAAGGCTAACAGTAGTTCCATAAGCCTTCCACTTCCGGATGATGCTCCCAACAGTGGAGACAGGTAGACCCAACTCCTTGGAAAGGGTTTTGTACCCCTTGCCAGCCTTGTGACCCTTTACGATCTTGTCTCTGATGGCCTTGGAATGCTCCTTTGTCTTTCCCATGTTGACCATGTATGAGTGCTGTTCACAAGTTTGGGGAGGGTCTTAAATAGTCAGAAAAGGCTGGAAAAACAGATAATTAATCCAAACATGTGAAGCTCATTGTTCTTTGTGCCTGAACTACTTCTTAATACTTTAGGGGAACCAAACAGAATTCTGGTGGTTTGAGGGGTTGAATAATAACTGACCCACACTTTTATGTTTAAAATTTATTAAAATTTAACTGAGCAACATAACTTTTTGGTTTGTAAGATTTATGCATCTGTTAATAAATCCTGCTCTTGTTTGAAGTTTGAAGGCTCTAACTTATTTGCATCTTATCAAACCAGCTAAATCTGCAGGGGGTAGAATACTACTTGTAGGCACTGTATATAATAATGTAAAATTCAATACACATGTGATAACCTGGAAACACTTCATTGACGATATTTTTTGCATATGGAGGGGCCCATTGGAGTCTCTCTTGGCGTTCCATGAGTACATTAACTCGGCCTACCCAGAATTAAAGTTCACATTGACATATAATCAAATGTCTATTCATTTCCTAGATACTACAGTAATAAAAGATTCCCAGGGAATACTGAAAACGGACCTGTTTTGCAAACCGACAGATCGGAATAACTTACTGCAATATTCTAGCTGCTATCCACCAAATACATTAAAATCCATACCCAATTCGCAATTTCAGCGAATACATAGAATTGTCCAAGATAGAGACACATACCAACAAAGAATAAGAGAGATGCAAACCCGGTTCCTGGATAGGGGATACCCTTCAAAATTACTAAATTTCGTTCCTACCCCAAAAAAGGCAAAAGTGACAACATCAGAGCGAATACCATTCGTTCACACATATCACCCAAGCATGCACTGGTATTTGTTAGAGAGCGTATCCAGACAGCATTCTGGATACATAAGCTCGATACCCTAGAACCAAGAGGGTTAAACCGGGAATACGAAATCCAGCAACTAATATGAAACACAATATCTCTTCCCGACTACACTGATGAACAGAAGGGGCCTTTGGGGTGGTCTACTAGCTTTTTGAACAAGTTCTGATGATAAGATGTTACAATCATCATTATACCATTACCTATAAAGTACAGGGCAATTGACTGTACCGATTAAATTGTAAGATATGTACATGTTAGTGTCTGGCCATCTCTCTATTCCAATTTTATTTTTATTTTTTCAGACTACCTAGACTCCTGGGGACCTATCCGAAGTTGCCTCCTCTACATCTATATCCTTTACACTGTTTAGGATTTTTCTTTCTTTTATCTTCCTTTGATCTTTCTTAATATTGCTGCTAGATACTGCTGCATCTCTATTTCCTGACTGTTGGAGCGCATATGCGTTCCATTGACGCCACTTCCGGTGGGTGGAACGCATAGTTTCATGATGCGTTCCACCGTTCGGACCGGAAACCATGAGAGACGCTGTACATAAGAGAGCACGTCACCACCGGTCTCTTTAGCGCACGCTTACCTGATAGCAGCGATTGCTGCATGCTTTTAATAGCGCTGTTCTTCTCTGATTCCTTTCTCCTTGGTGGCAATAGGTGAGTTAGTCCTCTGGACATGGTCTCACTAACAGGGTTACTGATAAGCTAGTTTATTTTTGTTCTCTTTTTTTTTTTATTGGAGCGCAGATGCGTTCCACTGGCGTCACTTACGTTTGGTGGAACGCATAATCACGTGATCCGTTCCACCGGTCGGACCGGATGCCAAGGGAGACGCCGGATATAAGAGAACACGCTTCTACCGGTCTTTTCAGCGCACATTTACCTGATAGCAGCTATTGCTGCATGTCTTAACAGCGCTGTTCCCTCTAATTCTTTTCTTCTCTGGTGGCAACAGGTGAGTTGGTCCTCTGGATATAGTCTTATTAGCAGGGTTACTGATAAGCTAGTTTACTTTAGCAATTTTGAACCAATTCCTTAACTATTCACCATACATGGGATGATCGTTACTACTACCAATGAAACTTACCTATGTAGTAAGATATATGACGCATGGTTTATTGTATGTAACTACGATATGCATTATGTATACTCTCTCTTTGTAGTGTACGCTGCTTTTTCTTTTGTATTCGTTTTTTCTTTTGTATTAAATTTTTCATATTATGATTCCTATTTTGTAGTATACTTATACTTTGTATATATTTTTGTACACCAGTGTCTGAAAAAGGCCATTCGGCCGAAACTTCACATGTTGTGTGGTGCCGCATTTTCTAATAAATCAAATGAGATTTCTACACAAGAAACAAACCGGAGTTCTCTTTATTATCTTGACTGCGTGCACTGTCAGGTAATAGTGTGTGCACTACGTCCTGGTGCTGTACGTGGTCAGGACAGTGAAGCGCCGTCCGGGAAGACGGGGAGGGTGAGTATCGGAAGCACTTGCAGCACTTTGCTCCCAGCACCTAATACATACTAGTGAGAGCTTCCATAATGGAAGTGCTCACTAGTATTCGCTTTATAAGACACACAACCATTTTCCCCCCACTTTTAGGGGAAAAAAGTGCGTCTTATAAAGCGAAAAATACGGTAATTCAAATTCCTGCTCATTCTGAGATTTGGAGTCCAGGCGGCGGTCCTATCAGTGGTTAGATTGTTGAATTGTAAAACTTCTTTTCTCCTGTAGTGGGCACTGCTTATGACATGAGCACTAGCTTTCCCTGGTAAAATTAGCTGAGGAGTCTCATTAGCAGCTGTGTCTGTCAGGTTTCAGACTGAAGACAGAATGAGAAAAGCCAGTAAAGCAAGTATAAGTTGATTAACTTGTTCTCATAATCTTAAAAGTTACATGAAATCCAATGTTCTTATTGTCCTTGAAGCTATACTACTCAGGTTGACTTATTGTAGACTTGTGTTCTGATCATGTACTGTTTTTACAGCTATTTGTCAGATTTGATATAGAAAAGTTAAGGAAATAAATACTGGCTGCTCTTAATGGTGACATAAGCGATAATATAAGAGGCTTTTGAAGAATCATATATACTTTCATATGCTTTTGGCAAGCTGATATGACAGATCAATAACCTTCTTTTTTGAGCAAGGAGAAAACTATTCTATTAAAATTCACATTTTGTTTGTAAATCTAAAAATACTGGAGTGGTTTGGGGGTTGCATGAATTTTAATCTGGCTGAGTGCAGAGCAATGGGAAGAAAACACATTACTAAAAAGCCATTTTTCTGCTTAGTCTGTGGAATATATACCGCCTGCACTGCAGATGAAATTACCTGCATAAATAATATGTGATATTAAAGGGGTTGTCCCACAGAAAATATTCTACATTTTTCAAACCAGCACCTGGAGCTGAATACTTTTGTTACTGGGTGTAAATAAAAATTTGGTATCGCCAATGAGTTGATAAGTAAAATGTATCTATACAGCGCCAACAGCTGCTTGTTCCGTTTCTTATTTCTCTATTTACCTTGCTGAGGTGGTCGTACATGCTCAGTTCCATCTTTTGACTGCCACCAGTCGTATCTTCTGTTAGAAGCTATGATTGTTACAGCAGAAAGGAAACACCTCATAAGCTGTGATAGGAAGAAAACTGCAGCAGAATGGACACCCTCCCTAAAAAATAAACAACACCCTGAGCTGCCAACTTAAAATAAATGTAGCAGAGCAACTGGAGCATGAGTGGGGAGATCTCCGGATCCATGTGGGCTACAGGGCTGGTTCTAGTTTTGTTAGAAAGAGATTGTCAGGTACTATATTATCAGTGAATTTCAATTTTTCTTTACATTACTAAAGGTAAAATCCATTTAATATTTGTGTGTAGACTATTTTCTGTGCTGCAAAGAATTATCACTAATGTTATATACTAGAAAATATGCTTAATTGCAGCACAAATTAAGGTAAGTACGATGTGTAGAAATCAACAAAAATATCAAAAAATTAAATCCTTTTAAATATTACCAGTTACAGAGGAATAATTCATAAAATGTTTACTCTGTACTCATATGACATATTATTTATAGTAATGGTCTATACAAATAGGGAATCTACCTGTTGGACCCCTCAGAGTTGGTAAAGAAATATGCGTCTTATATGCTTCTAGACTGTGCCAAGTTTTATCCATAGCATAGAGGATAAAAGTTGGATTGGGGTGGGTCCAACTACTGGGACCTCACTGGTCACAGAAAAATGGGGGGGGGGGGGGGTTTCCTGTGTCTTCCTGTTTGAATGAAGTACCAGTCGAATATATGCACTGCCACTCCATTCATCTGCATGATACTGATGGAGATTGTCAAGCTCTGTAATTGTCCTCCCTTCAGCAGATCCATCAATATAAATGGAGCTATAGTGCATATGCTCAACCACCACTAAATTCAAATGGGGAGACACAGGTGTATGGCACACACCCACTTTTAAATAAAATGTGGGTATTCTCCATTCTGTAAATCCAATGTGGTATGCTCAATTTCTTATTCTAGGACACAAACAACTGCTTCACTAACACATTTCTTAAAAGGTTTTTCTAACCTTTTGGGGCATGTTAACAAACCTCTACAGTGTGCTCTACCTTTTGAAAAAAAACTCACCTACACCCCCCAGCACCATTTTGGCACCATACAGCATTCCCCATCATGTAAACCTCCAGGGAGCCAGGGTCATGTGCACCTCCGGCAGCCAATCACTGACCTCAGCAGTGACTAATTCCCTAGAAGCACATCAATGGTGGGAAACGTGCCACTTGGGGACAAATCACTACTGAGGACAGTCAATGGCTTCAGTGACTCACATAACCCAGTCCATCTGGAAGAACAGGAAAGGATGGGAGACTGCTGAAAGGAGCTGGAATGGAGAGGCAGGGAGAAGTTGAGTATGGTTCTTTTCAACACATACAACACACTACAGGTGTTTCTTAAATTTTCTCAAAGGCTGGACAAGGTCTTTAAACTTGCTATTTATGGTACTAAAAATAATCAGTTCTGATACAGTGCCTTGCAAAAGTATTTGGCCCCCTGGAACTTTTCAACCTTTTGCCACATTTCAGGCTTGAAACAAAAAGATATAACATTTTAAATTTTTGGTGAAGAATCAACAAGTGGGTCACAATTGTGAAGTGGAACGAAATTTATTGGATCATTTAAACTTTTTTTGTAATAATAAAACTGAAAAGTGGGGCATGCAAAATTATTCGGCCCCCTTGCATTAATACTTTGTTGCGCCACCTTTTGCTGCGATTACAGCTGCAAGTCGCTTGGGGTATGTCTCTATCAGTTTTGTACATCTAGAGACTGAAATTCTTGCCCATTCTTCCTTGCAAAATAGCTCGAGCTCTTTGAGGTTGGATGGAGAGCGTTTGTGAACAGCAGTTTTCAGCTCTTTCCACATAATCTCAACTGGATTCAGGCCTGGACTTTGACTTGGCCATTCTAAGACCTGTATACGTTTATTTTTGAACCATTCCATTGTAGATTTTGCTTTATGTTTGGGATCATTGTCTTGTTGGAAGATAAATCTCCATCCTAGTCTCAGGTCTTTTGCAGACTCCAACAGGTTTTCATCCAGAATGGTCCTGTATTTGGCTCCATCCATCTTCCCATCAATTTTAACCATCTTCCCTGTCCCTGCTGATGAAAAGCAGGCCCAAAACATGATGCTGCCACCACCATGTTTGACAGTAGGGATGGTGTGTTCAGGGTGATGAGCTGTGTTGCTTTTACACCAAACATATCGTTTTGCATTGTTTCCAAAAAGTTGGATTTTGGTTTCATCTGACCATAGCACCTTCTTCAACATGTTTGGTGTGTCTCCCAGGTGGCTTGTGGCAAACTGTAAACGAGACTTTTTATGGATATCTTTGAGAAATGGCTTTCTTCTTGCCACTCTTCCATAAAGGCCAGATTTGTGAAGTGTTTGACTGATTGTTGTCCTATGGACAGATTTTCCCACCTCAGCTGTAGATCTCTGCAGTTCATCCAGAGTGATCATGGGCCTCTTGGCTGCATCTCTGATCAGTCTTCTCCGTGTTTGAGATGAAAGTTTAGAGGGATGGCCGGGTCTTGGTAGATTTGCAGAAGGTCTGATACTACTTCCATTTCAATATGATCGCTTGCACAGTGCTCCTTGGGATGTTTAAAGCTTGGGAAATCTTTTGGTATCCAAATTCGGCTTTAAACTTCTCCACAACAGTATCATGGACCTGCCTGGTGTGTTCCTTGGTCTTCATGATGCTCTCTGTGCTCTAAACAGAACCCTGAGACTATCACAGAGCAGGTGCATTTATACGGAGACTTGATTACTCACAGGTGGATTCTATTTATATTCATCAGTCATTTAGGACAACATTGGATCATTCAGAGATCCTCAATCAACTTCTGGAGTGAGTTTTCTGAACTGAAAGTAAAAGGGCCGAATAATTTTGCATGCCCAACTTTTTAGTTTTATTATTACAAAAAAAGTTTAAATGATCCAATAAATTTCGTTCCACTTCACAATTGTGACCCACTTGTTGTTGATTCTTCACCAAAAATTTAAAATGTTATATCTTTTTGTTTGAAGCCTGAAATGTGGCAAAAGGTTGAAAAGTTCCAGGGGGCCGAATACTTTCGCAAGGCACTGTATATGTTAATCTGATCCATTGGTTCAAAGACTTATCGTTCAAGCTTCAACCTACTCAGTCATTAGTGGTTTAATAGTAGTTATAGATTGTAGTATTTAGTTTGCCTTCACCAGAAAAAAAAATGCATGCGAGGCAGTGCAGATTCATAATCAGAGTTGTAACTTGAAGCTCTAGGACACAATCTATAGCAGGGTTTCTACCAACCAGGTGCCATTTATAATATTAGTGCTTTCCTATTTGGCAGAAGGGCCTATGGGATCCCTCAAACCCTAACCAATCTTTTCCTATTGCATTGTGTGAAATATTTCTTTGCTTATGCATATCATGAGCAATGTCTATGGCCAGACGTACTCCTACAGCTAGGGTATGGCAAATGATAATGTTACATCTACTGTCAAATGTATGGCAGGTATCACATGGTGGTATAATATAATTGTACAGTACATTTACTACCTGTGTAATAAGAGGACAGGTTCCAACTGTGTCACTTTAGCAGAAAAGTCACTTTCCACTGAGTGTTAACCCCTGGATCAATTTTGCCTTGTTTATTTTAATGGCCCGGTTAAAAACAATGGGGAATACAACCTGACAAATTCAATCGATAGCCCCGAGTAGAGCATTTAATATAAGGTAACATTCTGCATGATACAAAGTGCTTTCCGCTATAATAACTAACTTACTCGTATTATGCTGAAATAATCTTTACTGTGAACTCTCAAAATGAACATTGCCTGGCATTATTCTTTGTGGGAACTGTAAGATAGATCTCCACGGATTGAAAATTGAATAGGTACAGGAGTATTGATCCTAAAACCTCCTATGCAACCTTTAACCCATGCATGTTCTTCTTAAATCTATAGAACACAATAATAAAGCTATTTTGTACTAAAGAGCATTTGAGTTTTCATTTTGCAGAAATATATATATTTTCCCTGCTAACTTTAAAGTCTTTTGACTTCTTCCTGTATAGATTAACTGTACTGTCAATTTCATTGAAAACAAGGATTACTCATAGTATTGGCAAGAGTAAAAATGGTGCTAATACACATACTACAATATACTATACAACTGTAATTTTGGAATTTAATTAGGCACCTTAATTACGAAGAGTTGTTTAAAATTTAACTGGAATTACACCTTTACGTCCCTATTTTGAATTACAACAGTGTTTACTCCAGCCCTTACCCATCTCTCCAACCTATCACTAACTACAGGTGTCTTCCGCTCCTGTTTTAAACATGCTATCATCACACTCATCCTCAATAAGCTTTCCCTTGACCCATCTTCTTTGTCTCAAAGTTACTTTAACATGTCCACCTTGAACTGTCCTCCCACCTCTCTTCCTGTTCCTTCTCTGACTGGCTACAATCTGGCCTCTGACCCCACAGCTCAACTGAATCTGCCCTTACCAACAGTCACCATATATAGTTTTGTTAGAGAAACCCTAGTATAACTAGTATTTTATTCAGTTAAATCCCTGCTCATAGTATAGTTCGGAGTCTGGGGTGCTGCCCTATTCAGTTATCGACAGCCTTCCTTCTATGACTGTACATACAGAAGTAGCTGTGAATTACTAATAATTCTGTCTACTGGACACCTAAGCACAGAAAGAGCAGAGGTTTAAATGAATAAATAGCAATCTGCTTGGCTTCTCCTACTTTATAATATGTGACAGTTTTTTTTTTTTTTTTTAATGTAAGTTTAAAAGGCCATTCAGAGGAGCAGTGATTAGGGCTACAGTGTGAACAGAATTTGTCTAACAGATTTCACTCTGAATCTAACTGACCAGCCTGCAATGTATATGAAAAATGCAGGCTGCAGAAGATAAATAGTTGAGATTTTCTATTTAAATATATTTATTTATATAATTTAAATCAATTACAAAAATTATTTTTATATAATACATGCAATAATTGATATGAAGGTGGCAAGTCATTTGAAGAGGTAGAAACCCTATCTCGAATTATTATGATCTACCAAGGCTAATGAAACTCTCTGCTACAAGATGGTAAAGGCCTTCAAGAGGGGTTTGGATGCCCTTCTTATAAGATATAAGGTATGGATACTACCATACTAGATTGCTAGAGATGGGTTAACAGTTTGGACGTCAAGAAATTTTTTCCCCCTAAGATTAAGAAAACTGGCTTCTGCTAGAGGGGAGTTTAGCTTCCTCTGGCTAAACTTTGCATGAAAAGTAGTAGAAGAATGTATGACTTTGCTCAACCTTACTATGATCTCATACTTCAATCTTGAGGTGACTCCTTACATTTTTAATATTTGCTACCTGTCAGAAAATCATCTATTACTCCAGTTTTATATGGGTTAATGCAATTCTTATTAATCATTTGACAAGAAATGGCATGCTGTTTTCCCTAGAGGCCAGATTCAATTTTTCTTCTCCCATTTAACAATTTTACTATGGATTTAATTTATGAAAAAACTATTGTGACATGATTTGACTTCAGTATCTCCTACAAGAAAAAGTAAATCATTTTGCTGTTGCTATTATTCAAAAGAAGAGGGGGGATCTACAGAAAAATTTGATACATTTTGACATGTGTGCCCAAGCTTTAGAAAGTTTACTCCTGATCATACTAGCCAGGCCTAAGAATATCACAGTGTAGTTAGATCAGTGATCACACATGTAGCCAAATTCCATATACAGTAGTTTGTCTGCTTGTCTGATCAAAATAGCAGAATCAATTGGCAATTACTGTAAAATAGGAAGCAGTAAGCAGTGATTGATCACCACAGCTAGATCAATAATAGGGAAGGTAGGACAATTGACAAGGGGGTCTCCACCTCTTAATTGCTACAAGTCCGTCATAAGCACAACAAACAGTAAGACACAGAAGTTTAAAAAGTTTTGACTTCAATGCACATCCAACAGTGATTCTGTAATGTCTGCTACTATATATTCCTAAGAGTTGGAGCTCCTGTCTATTAGAACTATCATATCTCATCTTCTTCCACAGCAAAATAGAAGAAATACATTGGTCCAACACTCATGTTTATTACCAAGGGGGGTAAGAGGCTGACAGTTTTTAATGGCTCTTCAGGGGAACAAATTATGTGACATTTTAAAATACATCATGGCCAGTCTTTATATGCCTCAACAGTGGATATCAGGGAACAGTTGGGATGACTCCTAGAAAATTGATCTTTGGTTGATCCCATTGACATGGCCGGAATAAGGTTGTTTAATGCATATGTGCAGCTTATTACGTAAGTTAGCCACACATTATATGACAGTTACTGGGTGACTACCTATGAGCCTCAACTAACAGGGAGATGTCCCCGCAGATCACTCTTCTAGAGCAGTGTTTTTCAACTCCATTCCTCAGGGCCCACCTGCCAGTCATGATTTGAGAATATCCCACAGAATGAATACCTGTGGTAAGTCCTGATGCATTGACACTAATTATATCACCTGCTCAATACTAAGAAAATCCTGAAGACATGACCAGCAGGTGGGCCCTGAGGACTGGAGTTGAGGAACCCTGTTCTACAGCATGGGATGTTTCAGACTGCTGCTAGTACATGGACAGTAGACTCTCCATTGTAAATGAGTTAAGACATTTTCCCCTTCAAACTCTTCATGATCTGTGCCTGTCCTGCTGTAAACTATAAATATGGAAATGAGATCTCTACCATGGAACCTTGTTTTTGATATGAAATGGAAATGGAGGCTCCTATACAGGAAAAAAAACAAAAAAAAAACAAATAAAACAATGAAGCATACATTTAAATTTACTTATAATTCAATGAATGCATTCAATTGATTAAAAAAATACATACGTATAAACCATTCTTCTTAACAGATGGCTATAGAGGTACATCAAATGATATACTAACAAAGCTGTGACCCACAGTAATACATTCTACACATTATTCAAGAAGAACATTTTAATCAGTTCTGACAGAGATAAAAAGATATAGATAGCTATGTTGCTATGGTTTCTTTGTGTGATACTCACTAATTACAATGTACATTATTCAGGACAATAACATGCTACTGGGAAAAACAATGCAGTAAAAGTATTGAAAAGACTCTAGGAAACTACTTATGTTCTTGTTACATACCAATACCCGCTCCAGCACTGTTCTTCCATGTTTCACCGATGTGTGCAACGTGTTGCAGTGGCAACTGGGTGCTCACTGATGACATCATTGGACTTAATGTCCTGTTACCATGGCATCTGGACTCAGTTGGACTATCAGTTGACCTTGGTTGCACTGCCTTTTGCCTTGCTCCATTACTGCCTTTATCTGACCCAGCTAGTCTTTGCCTTACCCTTTGGATTTTCCAGTTACTAGGGTATCTGGTTTTGACCTAAAGTTCAAACATAGAAGTAAAGAACTCCAGCTCACCTGTGTCTCAGAAAGGCAATTGTGCTTAGACCTTGTCTTATTCAATATTCACAGTGATACACATAATGAGGTGATGGAACCCCGATACTTCGTTGATGCGTTTTGGACAAGTTACATGACTAGAGATGAGCGAGCACTAAAATGCTCGGGTGCATGTTATTCGAGTCAAACTTTTCCTGATGCTCAGGTGCTCGTTTCGAGTAACGAACCCCATTGAAGTCAATGGGAGACTCGAGCATTTTTGCAGGGGACCAAGGCTCTGCCTAAGGAAGGCTGGGTGAAAACCTGGAAACCTCAGAAAATGATGGAAACACCATGAAAATGGACAGGAAACAGCAGGGGCAGCATGCATGGATGCCTCTGAGGCTGCCTAATCCCACCATTACCCCAAATTCTCAGGCAACAGCCTGGTGGTTACCCTCATGGCAATTGTGCTCACCCAGACCAAGAAAGGCGAGGCACATGCCCATCACATGTTAGGGAAGCACCCAACTAGGTGCAACGAAGGTCCATGCTGGCACTGCTGTGCTATCCCCCGCCCCACGACGCAGGCATAAGCCTGACACATCAAGGTGACAGCGTAGTGACACCAACAATTGACCAAGTTAGATTGAGGTGGCAGTCAAATGTCTGTAGGCGAGCCTCCCAAAAATTTGTTTTGGAGTGTCCGAAGTTGACCCTCCTAAAAAATTGTTTAGGAGTGTCTGTAGTTGAACCTTCTGTAAAATATTTTTTTTGTTAGTTAATGTACAACCCATGGCTGGCATGGTGGGAATATATAGGTTTTGCGTCACAGACGGTCCACTGCACCGTTACATTTTCTTCATCATTGCCAATTACTTTTTCACCAACTGTTGTCTGGCAATGATAAAGGGGAAGGTGAATCCACTGCGGAAGAAAAGTGTCATCCTCCTACAATTCTACACTTGCTCTCAATTGAAAAGGGGATGTTCTTGCCGTGGCCTTCCTCATAGTGGCCGCTTCTGTGGACGACAGAGGTGGTGTACCTACTGACAGCCTGACCGAACACGATGGCAGACCGGGAGACCCTCCCTCATGTAAAATTGTTTTGGAGTGCCTGCGGTTGACCCTCCTGTAAAATATTTTTTTTGTTTTCCCTGTTATTAGTTAATGTACAACCCATGGCTGGCATGGTGGGAATATATAGGTTTTGCGTCACAGACGGTCCACTGCACCGTTACATTTTCTTCATCATTGCCAATTACTTTTTCACCAACTGTTGTCTGGCAATGATAAAGGGAAGGTGAATCCACTGCGGAAGAAAAGTGTCATCCTCCTACAATTCTACACTTGCTCTCAATTGAAAAGGGGATGTTCTTGCCGTGGCCTTCCTCATAGTGGCCGCTTCTGCGGACGACAGAGGTGGTGTACCTACTGACAGCCTGACCGAACACGATGGCAGACGGGGAGACACTCCCTCATGTAAAATTGTTTTGGAGTGTCTGCGGTTGACCCTCCTGTAAAATATTTTTTTTGTTTTCCCTGTTATTAGTTAATGTACAACCCATGGCTGGCATGGTGGGAATATATAGGGAAGCACCCAACTAGGTGCAACGAAGGTCCATCACCCATGCCCATGCTGGCACTGCTCTCCTATCCCCAGCCACACGATGCAGGCATAAGCCTGACACAGCATGGCGGTGACACCAACAAGTGACCAAGTTAGATGAGGTAGCAGGTGAGCCACCCAAAAATTTAGCCTGACGCAGCATGGCGGTGACAACAGAGTGACCGAGTTAGACTGAGGTAGCAGGAGGTGAAGCACGGATGGTAATTCGAAGGTGGAGGAGGAGGGGTTGGAGAAAGTGGCATAGTAATTCTGAGAAACCGTGAACGAGGTAGGCCCCGCAATCCTCCAAGTGGGCAGTACATGAGCGGCCCCAGGGTCAGACTCGGTCAGAGTATGTGAAATGCTCAGGGTGGCCGAACGCCGGGCTCGACGGCGGACCCGTTTCGGGTTATCGATTGTCGAAATGTTGGCTTACATCAAGTTTAGTATCTGTTCTTATCAGTTGCTGTGGCTGTTGGTGGTAAAGTGGTGAGCATAGCTGCTTCCCAAGCAGTTGACCCGGGTTCCATTCCCGTCTATCGCACTATCGCAGGAGGCAATTAAAAGAAGAACCAAAAAAAAATCTGTACAATATCTAATACGTCCCCTACCCGGGTAAATTGTTTGGAGAGAGGGCCTGTAGGTGGGGGCAGGCTGGGGGGAAGGAGGTTGAGCTGGAAGAGCCAGAGGAGTGCCCCCTTGGCTAGCGTGTGTGGTGGTGAAAACAGCCGGATGGAGTTCGAATGACGACGCAGGACCCCAACTTAAAAATTTAGCATCAACCGGTACAGTTGTCAACTATGAGCTTGATCAAGTGTGGTATGTGTTCTATGTATTCTTCTCAGTTTAATACCGTATATGGCACCTATCCGGAAAAATAGTTTGGAGAGAGAGAAAGAGGAAAAAGACGTATTTTTAAAAGTGACGTTCAGTATAGATCAGTTAAAGAGAAAGAAAGGATTTTATGAAATGGATTTGTATCACTGAGAGCAAAAGAACCTATTTTATTACGTGACGTGCAGTATAGATCACTTGGAGATAAAAAGGGGAATGTGCAGACTTGGGCTGCTATAGTGCAAACCACTATGGTGGTGACAACAGAGTGAGCGAGTGACACTGCGGGAGCAGGCGAACCACATAAACATTTTTTGTGGCCCTGTATGGCGGCGGTGACAACAGAGTGACTGAGTTAGTATGCGGTAGCTGGTGAAGCACCCAAAATTTAGCCTGACACAGCATGGCGGTTACACCACCAATGACTTTGTCCGACTGAGAATGCAGTGAAATGGCTTTTGTTGAGCCTCCAAAAATTTTTTTCTTTTCGAGTACATAAAGTCTACCCTCAGCAAAAAAATTTTTTTTTTAAATGTCGGTACTTGCGCATCCTGAAAAATTGTTTTGGACTGTCTGTTTGACGCTCCTGAAACATTGTTTTACACTGTCTGTAGTTGACACTGCGGAAAAATTGTTTGGAGAGAGGGCCTGTAGGTGGACCTCCGGAAAAATTGTTTGGAGAGAGGGCCTGTAGGTGGACCTCCGGAAAAATTGTTCAGAGAGAGGGCCTGTAGGTGGACCTCAGGAAAAATTGTTTGTAGAGAAGGCCTGTAGGTGGACCTCAGGAAAAATTGTTTGAAGAGAGGGCCTGTAGGGGGCCCTCCTGAAAACTTGTGGTAAGAGTGCCAGTTGGACCTCTAAAAAATGGCGTTTTTTTGGTCAGCGTTAGGCAAAGACGACAAGGAGGAGGAGTAGGAGGAGTAGAGAAGAGGAATCGGATACATAAGTAATGTAAATCTTTAGCTGATTCCCCCGTAGGAGATTTGAATTCCGGTGAAATCCAGGCTTTGTTCATTTTAATAAGCGTCAGCCTGTGAGCGCTGTCAGTTGACAGGCATGTACGCTTATCGGTGATGACGCCACCAGCTGCACTGAATACCCGCTCTGACAGCACGCTAGCGGCAGGGCAGGCCAGCACCTCCAAGGCGTACAGCGCCAGTTCAGGCCACGTGTCCAGCTTTGAAACCCAGTAGTTGTATGGAGCAGAGTGATCGCTACGGACGTTGGTATGGTCAGCTAGGTACTCCCTCACCATCTTTCTGTACAGCTCCCCCCTACTCTGCCTAGACTGGGGACAGGTGACAGTGTCTTGCTGGGGTGACATAAAACTGGCAAAGGCCTTGGAGAGCGTTCCCCTGCCAGTGCTGGACAAGCTGCCTGCTCGCCTCCTCTCCCCCGCTACTTGGCCCACAGAACCATGCCCTCTGCCGCTAGCGGCGTCAGATGGGAAGGATTGTTTCAGCTTGTGCACCAGGGCCTGTTGATATCTATTCACTCTCATACTCCTTTCCTCTGCAGGGATGAGAGTGGAAAGGTTCTGCTTGTACCGTGGGTCCAGGAGAGTGAACACCCAGTAATCGGTGTTTGAAAAAATGCTTCTAACACGAGGGTCACGGGATAGGCAGCCTAACATGAAGTCTGCCATGTGCGCCAGAGTCCCAACACGCAAGAATTCCCTCTCCTCACTGGCCTGACTCTCCATTTCCTCCTCCTCCTCCAAGTCCTCCTCTTCAGCCCATACACGCTCAAGAGTTAAGAAGGACTGAGCACTGGTACCCTCTTCTGTCTCGCCGACATTCTCCTCCTCTTCCTCCTCCTCATCCCCTCCTCCGATACGCGCTGAGAAACAGACCGGAGGGTGCTCTGGCTATCAAGCGACGTATCTTCCTCCACCGTCTCTTGTGACAAGCGCAAAGCATCCGACTTGATGCTGAGCAGTGAGTTTTTCAACAGGCAAAGCAGCGGGATGGTGAGGCTGATAATGGCGGCATCGCCGCTGACCATCTGTGTTGACTCCTCAAAGTTGCTCAACACCTGGCAGATATCAGACATCCACGTCCACTCCTCATTGTAGACTTGAGGAATCTGACTGACCTGACTACCAGTTCTGGTGGAAGTTGACATCTGGCAGTCTACAATCGCTCTGCGCTGCTGGTAAACTCTGGATAACATGTTTAATGTCGAATTCCATCTCGTGGGCACGTCGCACAACAGTCGGTGAGCGGGCAGTTGTAGGCGGCGCTGCCCTGAGAGTGGCAGCATCTGTGGTCGACTTGCGGAAATGCGCACAGATGCGGCGCACCTTGGTGAGCAAATCAGACAGATTGGGGTATGTCTTGAGGAACCGCTGAACTATTAGATTGAACACGTGGGCCAGGCATGGCACATGTGTCAGTCTGCCGAGTTGCAGAGCCGCCACCAGGTTACGCCCGTTGTCACACACAACCATGCCTGGCTTGAGGTTCAGCGGTGCCAGCCACACATCGGTCTGCGCCGTGATGCCCTGTAACAGCTCTTGGGCGGTGTGCCTTTTGTCACCTAAGCTCAGCAGTTTGAGCACCGCCTGCTGGCGCTTACCCACGGCACTGCTGCTGCGCCTAGAGCTACCGACTGAAGGCGCCGTGCCCACGGATGGTAATTCGGAGGAGGAGGGTGGAGGAGGTGGAAGGGTCGGAGGAGGAGGCATAGTACGTCTGAGAGACCGTGACCGAGGTAGGCCTCGCAATCCTCGGTGTGGGCAGTACATGAGCGGCCCCAGGGTCAGTCTCGGTCCCAGCCTCCACCAAGTTAACCCAATGTGCCGTCAGTGAGATGTAGTGTCCCTGCCCGGCAGCACTTGTCCACGTGTCCGTGGTTAGGTGGACATTCTCAGAAACAGCGTTGGTCAGGGCACGGATGAGGTTCTGTGACACGTGCTGGTGTAGGCATGGGACGGCACATCGTGAAAAATAGTGGGACCGAATACCAAGGGGCAGCCACCGCCATGAGATTGCGAAAGGCCTCAGTCTCTACCATCCTATAGGGCAGCATCTCCAGGCTCAGCAATTTGGAGATGTGGATGTTGAGGGCTTGGGCATGTGGGTGGGTGGAACTGTATTTCCTCTTGCGCTCCAGCGTCTGCTGTAAAGACAGCTGAACGCTGCGCTGGGACACATTGGTGGACGCTGTGGAGGATTGTGGAGGCGAAGGTGTGGTTTTCCGGCGGGAGGCGCTCGTGCCGGGGTCCTGGGCAGAGGGTTGACTAGCAGAGGCAGCGAGTGACACAGGGGAAGGAGCAGTGGTGTGACCCGCAGGAGGTGGTGAACGGCCTTGGTTCCATTGAGTGGGGTGTTTAGCACTCATATGCCTACGCATGCTGGTGGTGGTTAGGCTAGTAGTGGTGGCACCCCTGCCTATCCTGGTGTGGCACAGGTTGCACACCACAGTCCGTCGGTCATCCTCACTTTCTTTAAAGAACCTCCAGACTTGCGAACATCTAGGCCTCGCCACGGGAGCTTCACTACGTGAAACAGTTGCTGCTGATGCACCAGCTCTGGCCCTGCTTCTCCCTCTGGCCACACCACTGCCTCTTCCAACCTGTTCTGGTGCAGCACTCGCCTCCGTCTCAGAAGCACTGTCTTCACTTGGCTTATCAACCCAGCTTGGGTCAGTCACCTCGTCATCCTCCGATTCCTCAGTCTGCTCCCCCCTCGGACTTCCTGCCCTGACAACAACTTCACCACTGTCTGACAACCGTGTCTCCTCATCGTCCGACACCTCTTTACAAACTTCTTCCACTAACTCAACATTGTCATCATCATCATCACCCACAGACTGCGACAGTTGGAAAACTTGGGCATCGGGAACAAGGTCAGCAGCAACCTGAGAAGTGGTTTGTGACTCTGGGAAGGGTCCAGAAAACAGTTCCTGAGAGTATGCCGGATCGCATTCCAAATTTTTCTGGGAGGGGGCAGACTGGGGGGAAGGAGGTTGAGGTGGAGGAGCCAGAGGAGTGCTCCCTTGGGTAACGTGGGTGGACTGCGTGGAAGACTGACTGGTGGACAAATTACTTGAACCATTGTCCACAATCCACGACATCAGCTGTTCGCACTGTTGTGGTTTCAACAGTCCTCTACCACGTGTCCCTGTAAGTTGAGACATGAAGCTAGGGAGTGTAGCTCTGCGGCGTTCCCCTGCTCCCTCATCAGCAGGTACTGTCTCACCCTGCCCAGGAGTGTATTATATATTAAAAATAAAATAAATGGGCCTGCTGTACTGAAACCCACAAACTTGTTCAGTCTGCACAAGTAAACATATAGGTGGATAAGTTAGATCAAAATTACGTATGTTATTACGTACCGTGCAGTATGGAGCAATTACACGGAAACTATTAGATTAGGCAGACTTGGTCTGCTTAGTTGCAACCCAGACAAATGTCGCACAGAGATTTTTCTAATGTAGCTGTATCAGTGAGAGCAAAAGACCTTTTTTAATTAAGTGACGTACAGAATGTGTCACCTGGACAGAAAATACGGATTGTGTTGAGTGGACAGCTGAACTGTGACACACAGAATGGTTCCATGCAGCTGTGTGAAATGGATTTGTATCACTGAGATAAAACAACAAAAAAACCTATTTTTTTAATATATTTTTGGTTTTTATATTTTTTTTTTAGTTTTTGTTTTTTTGGAACGTGACTTGCAGAAACTATCAGACAGCAAACTCAGCCCCTGCTGACGGCGGCTATTTTGACTGCAACCCAGACAAATGTCGCACAGAGATTTTTGGAATCTAGCTGTATCAGTGAAAATACGGATTGTAGTGAGTGGACAGCTGAACTGTGACACACAGAATGGTTCCACACTGCTGTATGAAATGGATTTGTATCACTGAGATATAACAATAATAAAAAAAGGGTTATATATGGCGATAGCTGCACTACTAGTGCTAGCCAGCCAGCCCAGCCAGGAGACCAAAAAAAAAATTCTTGTAGCCCTTAGAAGGGCTGTTGGGTTCTTGTGAGATCACTCCTGCCTAACAAAGAACTAAATGCAAGCCCTAACACTCTCCCTGAAACGCAGCAGCTCTATCCCTAACGACATCCAGACAGCATCTGAGCTGAGCACCGCGGGCAGTCACTAGTATATTCCAGGGTCACCTGATCAGGCCAGCCAACCCCTGCTATCGACATGTAAGGGCCCCACGTGATGCTGGGTGTACCGCAGAGTCTCCTGGCTTGTGACTGGCTGAGTTTATAGGCGCCAAAAATGCACAATGCGGAAGTTGCCATTTCCTCGAGCATGGCGAGATACTCGTCCGAGCAGCGAGCACTTACGAGTACCCTAATACTCGAACGAGCACCTAGCTCGGATGAGCATGCTCGCTCATCTCTATACATGACCTTTTAATCTGTGCTGGATAGAGATGAGCGGATCGATTTGTTGATTCGTATCGAATCTTGGGAATTTTTAGCTGCGAAGCAAATCAGAATATTAGGTGATTCGCTTCGGCTTTGTACACATTCACTACGTAGTTTGTCCTATAAATTATACGCTATTGCTATGTATAAGTTACTGTATACGCTATTGCTATGTATAAGTTACTGTTGCGTACGAATTCAATTCATTAGCGAACTTTTACTGTTAGTTTGTTTATCGTGCGCAAAAGCCCGGGAAGAAAGCAGTCACCTGACCTAGTGGGCAGGGCTTGCTCTGATTGGCTCAGGCTCGGTAAGCCACTGACGCATCACTTCTGCTGCGACTGCTGAGACGAGCAGAAGCACTGTGTGTGAAGTTCTGAGACCTGTTTTGTTAAAATTTGATATAATACAGTAGCTCTGGGAATCCATATTACACATATCAGGGATACTGCAGGGCAGTTGCAGGGCCAGTTCAGGGCTATTTAATCACGCAGGGAGAGAGAGACAGGGAGAGATAGGGAGAGACAGGGAAATACAGGGACAAAGACCAGCTGCAGGGCCACAGAGTGAATTGAAAAATGTCTGGAATGGATAAGCCAAAGGGGTCCAGTTACAGCCAGACTTTAAGCTCTAAAAAAAGAAGGTGGCACAGGGCAGCAGTGCCAAAGGACCTGTAGCCGGAGCATCTAATTGTAGTATTTGCAATACTTGGCCGTTGTTCCACCAGGCTAACCCACTGAGGCGCAAAATTGTAGTGTAGGAGAAAGTTGGCA
>ONZH01030992.1:0-27250 GCA_900303285.1 Rhinella marina | reverse complement strand
CATCTTTCTGTACAGCTCCCCCTACTCTGCCTAGACTGGGGACAGGTGACAGTGTCTTGCTGGGGTGACATAAAACTGGCAAAGGCCTTGGAGAGCGTTCCCCTGCCAGTGCTGGACAAGCTGCCTGCTCGCCTCCTCTCCCCCGCTACTTGGCCCACAGAACCATGCCCTCTGCCGCTAGCGGCGTCAGATGGGAAGAATTGTTTCAGCTTGTGCACCAGAGCCTGTTGATATCTATTCACTCTCATACTCCTTTCCTCTGCAGGGATGAGAGTGGAAAGGTTCTGCTTGTACCGTGGGTCCAGGAGAGTGAACACCCAGTAATCGGTGTTTTGAAAAAATTCTTCTAACGCGAGGGTCACGGGATAGGCAGCCTAACATGAAGTCAGCCATGTGCGCCAGAGTCCCAACACGCAAGAATTCCCTCTCCTCACTGGCCTGACTCTCCATTTCCTCCTCCTCCAAGTCCTCCTCTTCAGCCCATACACGCTCAAGAGTTAAGGACTGAGCACTGGTACCCTCTACTGTCTCGCCGACATTCTCCTCCTCTTCCTCCTCATCCTCATCCCCCTCCTCCGATACGCGCTGAGAAACAGACCGGAGGGTGCTCTGGCTATCAAGCGACGTATCTTCCTCCACCGTCTCTTGTGACAAGCGCAAAGCATCCGACTTGATGCTGAGCAGTGAGTTTTTCAACAGGCAAAGCAGCGGGATGGTGAGGCTGATAATGGCGGCATCGCCGCTGACCATCTGTGTTGACTCCTCAAAGTTGCTCAACACCTGGCAGATATCAGACATCCACGTCCACTCCTCATTGTAGACTTGAGGAATCTGAGAGACCTGACTACCAGTTCTGGTGGAAGATGACATCTGGCAGTCTACAATCGCTCTGCGCTGCTGGTAAACTCTGGATAACATGTTTAATGTGGAATTCCATCTCGTGGGCACGTTGCACAACAGTCGGTGAGCGGGCAGTTGTAGGTGGCGCTGCGCTGCCCTGACAGTGGCAGCATCTGTGCTCGACTTGCGGAAAATGCGCACAGATGGCGGCGCACCTTGGTGAGCAAATCAGACAGATTGGGGTATGTCTTGAGGAACCGTTGAACAATTAGGTTGAACACGTGGGCCAGGCATGGCACATGTGTCAGTCTGCCGAGTTGCAGAGCCGCCACCAGGTTACGCCCGTTGTCACACACAACCATGCCTGGCTTGAGGTTCAGCGGTGCTAGCCACACATCAGTCTGCGCCATGATGCCCTGTAACAGCTCTTGGGGGGTGTGCCTTTTGTCACCTAAGCTCAGCAGTTTGAGCACCGCCTGCTGGCGCTTACCCACGGCACTGCTGCTGCGCCTAGAGCTACCGACTGAAGGCGCCGTGCCCACGGATGGTAATTCGGTGGAGGAGGAGGAGGGGTCGGAGGAGGAGGAGGCATAGTACGTCTGAGAGACCGTGACCGAGGTAGGCCCCGCAATCCTCGGTGTGGGCAGTACATGAGCGGCCCCAGGGTTATTCTCGGTCCCAGCCTCCACCAAGTTAACCCAATGTGCCGTCAGTGAGATATAGTGTCCCTGCCCGGCAGCACTTGTCCACGTGTCCGTGGTTAGGTGGACCTTCTCAGAAACAGCGTTGGTCAAGGCACGGATGATGTTCTGTGACACGTGCTGGTGTAGGGCTGGGACGGCACATCGGGAAAATAGTGGCGGCTGGGGACGGAATACCGAGGGGCAGCCACCGCCATGAGATTTCGAAAGGCCTCGTTCTCTGCCAGCCTATAGGGCAACATCTCCAGGCTAAGCAATTTGGAGATGTGGACGTTGAGGGCTTGGGCATGTGGGTGGGTGGAACTGTATTTCCTCTTGCGCTCCAGCGTCTGCTGTAAAGACAGCTGAACGTTGCGCTGGGACACGTTGGTGGACGCTGTGGAGGATCGTGGAGGCGAAGGTGTGGTTTTCCGGCGGGAGGCGCTCGTGCCGGGGTCCTGGGCAGGGGGTTGACTAGCAGAGGCAGCGAGTGACGCGGGGGGTTGACTAGCAGAGGCAGCGAGTGACACAGGGGAAGGAGCAGTGGTGTGACCCGCAGGAGGTGGTGAACGGCCTTGGTTCCATTGAGTGGGGTGTTTAGCACTCATATGCCTGCGCATGCTGGTGGTGGTTAGGCTAGTAGTGGTGGCACCCCTGCTGATCCTGGTGTGGCACAGGTTGCACACCACAGTCCGTCGGTCATCCTCACTTTCTTTAAAGAACCTCCAGACTTGCGAACATCTAGGCCTCGCCACGGGAGCTTCACTACGTGAAACAGTTGCTGCTGATGCACCAGCTCTGGCCCTGCTTCTCCCTCTGGCCACACCACTGCCTCTTACAACCTGTTCTGGTGCAGCACTCGCCTCCGCCTCAGAAGCACTGTCTTCACTTGGCATATCAACCCAGCTTGGGTCAGTCACCTCGTCATCCTCCGATTCCTCAGTCTGCTCCCTCCTAGGAATTCCTCCCCTAACAACAACTTCACCACTGTCTGACAACCGTGTCTCCTCATCGTCCGACACCTCATCACCCACAGACTGCGACAGTTGGAAAACTTGGGCATCGGGAACGAGGTCAGCAGCAACCTGAGAAGTGGTTTGTGACTCTGGGAAGGGTCCAGAAAACAGTTCCTGAGAGTATGCCGGATCGCATTCCAAATTTTCCTTGGAGGGGGCAGACTGGGGGGAAGGAGGTTGAGGTGGAGGAGCCAGAGGAGTGCTCCCTTGGGTAACGTGGGTGGACTGCGTGGAAGACTGACTGGTGGACAAATTACTTGAAGCATTGTCCTCAATCCACGAGATCAGCTGTTCGCACTGTTGTGGTTTCAACAGTCCTCTACCACGTGTCCCTGTAAGTTGAGACATGAAGCTAGGGAGTGTAACTCTGCGGCGTTCCACAGCTCCCTCATCAGCAGATACTGTCTCACCCTGCCCAGGACCACAACCTCTGCCCCCTGCAGTAATTGAATGCCCACGCCCACGCCCTCGCCCTCGACCCTTAGCCCTGGGGTTCAACATTTTTTGTATATAGGTGTATGATAAAAAAAAATAAAATTAAGTCCGGTAGAATTAAGTGACGTACAGAAAGTGTCACCTGGACAGATTATACGGATTGGAGCGAGTGTGCTGAACTGTGACACACAGAAAGGTTACACGCAGCTGAGTAAAATGGATTTGTATCACTGATCTAAAAGAACTGAAAAAATAATTTATTTTTTTTATTTTGTTTTTTTGGGAACGTGACGTGCAGGAACTATGGTAGGGCTGACTGACACCCTGTTAACGGTGGCTATTTAGTTTGCGACCCAGACAAATGTCGCACAGAGAGTTTTCTGGATCAAGCTGTAGATGATATTGGTAGCAAATGACTTGGTTGTATTCTGTGACGTACAGAAAGTGTCACCTGGACAGTATATACGGATGGGAGCTAGTGTACTGAACTGTGACACACAGAAAGGTTACACGTAGCTGAGTAAAATGAATTTGTATCACTGAGCTAAAACAACTGAAAAAATATTTTTTTTTATATTTGTTTTTTTATATATTTTTTTTTAATTTTGTTTTTTTGGGAACGTGACGTGCAGGAACTATGGTAGAACTGACTGACACCCTGTTAACGGTGGCTATTTAGTCTGCGACCCAGACAAATGTCGCCCAGAGAATTTTCTGGATCAAGCGGTAGATGATATTGGTAGCAAATGACTTGGTTGTATTGTGTGACGTACAGAAAGTGTCACCTGGACAGTATATACGGATCGGAGCGAATGTGCTGAACTGTGACACACAGAAAGGTTACACGCAGCTGAGTAAAATGGATTTGTATCACTGAGCTAAAACAACTGAAAAAAAATTTTTTTTTAAAATATTTTGTTTTTTTGGGAACGTGACGTGCAGGAACTATGGTAGAACTGACTGACACCCTGTTAACGGTGGCTATTTAGTCTGCGACCCAGACAAATGTCGCCCAGAGAATTTTCTGGATCAAGCGGTAGATGATATTGGTAGCAAATGACTTGGTTGTATTGTGTGACGTACAGAAAGTGTCACCTGGACAGTATATACGGATCGGAGCGAATGTGCTGAACTGTGACACACAGAAAGGTTACACGCAGCTGAGTAAAATGGATTTGTATCACTGAGCTAAAACAACTGAAAAAAATTTTTTTTTAAAAAATATTTTGTTTTTTTGGGAACGTGACGTGCAGGAACTATGGTAGAACTGACTGACACCCTCTTAACGGTGGCTATTTAGTCTGCGACCCAGACAAATGTCGCACAGAGAGTTTTCTGGATCAAGCTGTAGATGATATTGGTAGCAAATGACTTGGTTGTATTGTGTGACGTACAGTAAGTGTCACCTGGACAGTATATACGGATCGGAGCGAATGTGCTGAACTGTGACACACAGAAAGGTTACACGCAGCTGAGTAAAATGGATTTTTATCACTGAGCTAAAACAACTGAAAAATTTTTTTTTTTTTAATATTTTGTTTTTTTGGGAACGTGACGTGCAGGAACTATGGTAGAACTGACTGACACCCTCTTAACGGTGGCTATTTAGTCTGCGACCCAGACAAATGTCGCACAGAGAGTTTTCTGGATCAAGCTGTAGATGATATTGGTAGCAAATGACTTGGTTGTATTGTGTGACGTACAGAAAGTGTCACCTGGACAGTATATACGGATGGGAGCTAGTGTACTGAACTGTGACACACAGAAAGGTTACACGCAGCTGAGTAAAATGGATTTGTATCACTGAGCTAAAACAACTGAAAAAATATTTTTTTTTATTTCTTTTTTTATATTTTTATTAAAATTTTGTTTTTTTGGGAACGTGACGTGCAGGAACTATGGTAGAACTGACTGACACCCTGTTAACGGTGGCTATTTAGTCTGCGACCCAGATAAATGTCGCACAGAGAATTTTCTGGATCAAGCGGTAGATGATATTGGTAGCAAATGACTTGGTTGTATTGTATGACGTACAGAAAGTGTCACCTGGACAGTATATACGGATCGGAGCGAATGTGCTGAACTGTGACACACAGAAAAGTTACACGCAGCTGAGTAAAATGGATTTGTATCACTGAGCTAAAACTGAAAAAATTTTTTTTTTTTTTTTATATTTTGTTTTTTTGGGAACGTGACGTGCAGGAACTATGGTAGAACTGACTGACACCCTCTTAACGGTGGCTATTTAGTCTGCGACCCAGACAAATGTCGCACAGAGAATTTTCTGGATCAAGCGGTAGATGATATTGGTAGCAAATGACTTGGTTGTATTGTGTGACGTACAGAAAGTGTCACCTGGACAGTATATACGGATCGGAGCAAATGTGCTGAACTGTGACACACAGAAAGGTTACACGCAGCTGAGTAGAATGGATTTGTATCACTGAGCTAAAACAACTGAAAAAATAATTTTTCTTTTTAAATTAGTTTTTTTTGGGAACGTGACGTGCAGGAACTATGGTAGGACTGACTGACACCCTGTTAACGGTGACTATTTAGTCTGCGACCCAGACAAATGTCGCACAGAGAGTTTTCTGGATCAAGCTGTAGATGATATTGGTAGCAAATGACTTGGTTGTATTGTGTGACGTACAGAAAGTGTCACCTGGACAGTATATATGGATTGGAGTGAGTCAGTGCTGAACTGTGACACACAGAATGGTTCCACACTGCTGTGTGCAATGGATTTGTATCACTGAGATAGAACAATAAAAAAAAAAAACAGGGTTAGATATGGCGATAGCTGCACTACTAGTGCCAGCCAGCCAGCCAAGCCAGGAGACAAAAAAAAAATTCTTCTAGCCCTTAGAAGGGCTGTTGGGTTCTTTGTGGGTGATTCCTGCCTAACTGAGAACTAAATTCAGGCCCTAACACTGTCCCTGAAAGGCAGCAGCTCTATCCCTAACGACATCCAGATGGCATCTGAGCCGAGCGCCGCGGCCAGTCACTAGTATATTCCAGGGTCACCTGATCAGGCCAGCCAACCCCTGCTATCGACATGTAAGGGCCCCACGTGATGCTGGGTGTACTGTAGAGTCTCCTGGCTTGTGATTGGCTGTGTTTATAGGCGCCAAAAAAGCACGATGCGGAAGTTGCCATTTCATCGAGTATGGCGAGATACTCGTCCGAGCTGCGAGTACTTACGAGTACCCTAATACTCGAACGAGCACCAAGCTCGGACGAGTATGCTCGCTCATCTCTAATAGTAAGTATAGCAGTAATGGAATTCAGAATTATTCATGTTTCCAATGTTTGCATGCTGCTGCATATAGTGTTTGCCTATCTTAAAAAACAGGTCATCGGTATTAAAGACCAGAAAACCCCTTTAACTCATGGAAACCTAGATTCCATAGGTTATTGATAAAGCGTTCTTATTTAGGTAATTATTTCAGCACTGTACAGTATATAGTAATTTGTACAGTGTATGTTTGCATTATTTTGCCGGTAAATTGTACATCCTAAAAGAGAAGATGTCTTTCTCTCCTGTGTGGCTGCCTTCCTGTGAACTACAGAAGTACATCAGCACCTATTAAAGAGGACCTTTCACCGCTCCTGACATGCCTGTTTTAATAGCTTCACGCATTTCCCATGTAATAACAAGTCTGGAACATCTGTTCTTATGTCTCTATGTTGTGCAATTCCTTTATTATTTGCACTAGAAGTTATGAATGAATTGCTATTTGCTTTAGTAAAGGAACAGAGGGGAGGTGTGTACCTGCACAGACTGACTCTATCCAATCAGTGCTGCCATGTTCAGTCTGTGTAGGTACACACCCCCAACTGGTTACCTCCCTTTTGTTCCCTTACTGAAGACAAATAGCAATTAATTCATAACTTCTAGTACAAATAATAAAGGAATGAACAACATACAGACATAAGAGTAGATGCTCCAGACTTGTTATTACATGGGGAGTGCATGAAGCGATTAAAACAGGCATGTCAAGAGTGGTGAAAGGTCCTCTTTAAATCTCTCCTGCCAGGCCCCCTTCCCACCAAGCTTTGACCTCCTTGTTCCTAATATATGTCTCCCCAGTGCATAGAATACTGCTGTTAAGCTGCTATCAGGTACCCTGGAGTCAAGGGGATTTACTATGACCTTAAGAAAAGTAATAGTACTCCCTACTCTATTACATTATATATAAGTGGCTATATTAATCCCAACACCTGTATCACAATTAAATGTGTGTTTATTGTGTTACACTAATGAGGGATTATTGTGCCATATCTAAGAGACTATAAATGCAGTGTTACTATAGGTGATGAATTTCTACAAAGTTTGGCTGCAAAGTTATGAAATTCAACAGGTATATACTGCCTTTCTCTGCTATCTGTGAGTGCTGTGTGCAGAGATTCCAGTGTATTCCTAAGAGATACCTTTTCAGATGCCTTTCTCTGTCTCCTGCTTGTAAGAGCTGATAGGGAGAAAGCTATAACAAGCAGTAGACAGGGGAGAGCAGCCTGAAGCTGCATCTCATAGAAGTACACTGGTTTTCTGCACACAGCACTGCTGAATCTAATAGCAATATAATGGACTCTGGACAGTGTACTGCTGAATATCAAAGCAATACCGTGCACCCAGCACTTACAGATAGCAGAGAAAGAGAGAGTTGATTCATGGGAGTTTTGGTTTCTAATGGTGACAGGTTATATTGATTTTGATTTTCTTGATTGATGCCTAACATGCTATAAACTTGCAGGCACTAGCATAGGAAACCTCAAGACCCTTGTTTCTCACCACAGCACCCTGGTTCAGGGCCTACATTTCCATGGCAATCAAGATGGCAGAGGTCACAGGATTTACTCATGTGACCACTATCTTGAACGCATTTTCTTCTGTGCTAGTGCTGTAACCATTGTGCACATGCAGATACATGCATCAGAACCTCTGGTATCTGGGCATGCTCAGAATTTCAGTGGCAAGGTAGAAGAGGATGCATCCAGGACAACAGTCATGTGACCACTGCCATCTTGATTGCCATGAAATCTACCAGCGTCCACTGTACCCTGGACCAGAAAAATGAGGAGGCTTGGGGTTTCCTATGTTATTGTCCACAATTTTGTGGTGGTTTCAAGATTTTGTTTTCACAAAATGGCCAACCCCTTTAATAATTTTATAATTTTTGGGGGAAATATTTGTATGCTTCTTGTCATACAACACTATGGGCCACGTTACTGTATAACTGATGTTACTATATAGACACATTTGATGATGGACTCATACGCATGTATCACTATCCAATCAACAATTTATTTCTTTTTTTGTAACATATGGACATATATACTTGTCATGAGCTGCATCACATTGCTTAAGAAAAGGCCCAGAGATGTGGCCAAAATGTTGCACTGACATGGTTGACTCGCTTACTTCAATGGTATCTGTCAGCTGGGAAACACCCCCCAAACTAAAGTAATTGGTCTGCAGTGTAAGTGACGCGGAGTCCGGTTATGTAATTTTTATCTTCATAATAATAACTTGCGTTCCGATACTGTGCTCCGACAAACCAACTGTGAAATGCACTGAGAGGACTCCTGAGCTCACGCACATAGTAGAGAGGACTCATGGAGGAGTCCTTTTCAATGTATTTTACTGCTGCTTTGTGGGAGCACAGTGTTGGAACGCAAGTGAGTATGACGATAAAAATTACATAACCGGACTCAGCATCGTTGATACTATACACTGCTTAGGCTACTTTTACATCAGCATTTTTACTGGATCTTGCGGGGTTCGGCAAAAACGATTCCGTTACTGATAATACAACCATCTGCATCCATTATGAACGGATACCGTTGTATTATCTTTAACATAGCCACGAGAGATACGTCATGAACTCCATTGAAAGTCAATGGGGGGCGGATCTGTTTTCTATTGTGTCCGAGAAAATGGATCCGTCCCCATTGACTTGCATTGTAGGTCATGACGGATCCATCTTGCTCCGCATTCCATGACAGAAAGAAAACCAAACGGAACGGAATGCATTTTTCAGCACTCCGTTCTGTTCAGTTGTTCAATGAATGGGGACAAAATGGAAGCATTTTTTACGGTATTGGGACCCTATGACGGATCTCAATACCGGAAAATAGAAATGCTAGTGTAAAAGTAGTCTTACTCTAGTTCAGGAGACTGAAGCTGACAGATTCCCTTGCACTGGACTTCATTGGAGCGTTGTAATTTCTCTTAATATTATATATATATATATATATATATATATATATATATATATATATATATAAATTATATACAGTGCCTTGCGAAAGTATTCGGCCCCATGGAACTTTTCAACCTTTTGCCACATTTCAGGCTTCAAACAAAAAGATATAACATTTTAAATCTTTGGTGAAGAATCAACAACAAGTGGGTCACAATTGTGAAGTGGAACGAAATTTATTGGATCATTTAAACATTTTTTGTAATAATAAAACTGAAAAGTTGGGCGTGCAAAATTATTCGGCCCATTTACTTTCAGTTCAGAAAACTCACTCCAGAAGTTCATTGAGGATCTCTGAATGATCCAATGTTGTCCTAAATGACTGATGAAGATAAATAGAATCCACCTGTGTGTAATCAAGTCTCCGTATAAATGCACCTGCTCTGTGATAGTCTCAGGGTTCTGCATCATGAAGACCAAGGAACACACCAGGCAGGTCCCTGATACTGTTGTGGAGAAGTTTAAAGCTGGATTTGGATACCAAAAGATTTCCCAAGCTTTAAACATCCCAAGGAGCACTGTGCAAGCGATCATATTGAAATGGAAGGAGTATCAGACCACTGCAAATCTACCAAGACCCGGCCGTCCCTCTAAACTTTCATCTCAAACAAGGAGAAGACTGATCAGAAATGCAGCCAAGAGGCCCATGATCACTCTGGATGAACTGCAGAGATCTACAGCTGAGATGGGAGAGTCTGTCCATAGGACAACAATCAGTCGAACACTTCACAAATCTGGCCTTTATGGAAGAGTGGCAAGAAGAAAGCCATTTCTCAAAGATATCCATAAAAAGTCTTGTTTACAGTTTGCCACAAGCCACCTGGGAGACACCAAACATGTGGAAGAAGGTGCTCTGGTCAGATGAAACCAAAATAGAACTTTTTGGAAACAATGCAAAACGATATGTTTGGCGTAAAAGCAACACAGCTCATCACCCTGAACACACCATCCCCACTGTCAGACATGGTGGTGGCAGCATCATGGTTTGGGCCTGCTTTTCATCAGCAGGGACAGGGAAGATGGTTAAAATTGATGGGAAGATGGATGGAGCCAAATACAGGACCATTCTGGATGAAAACCTGTTGGAGTCTGCAAAAGACCTGAGACTAGGACGGAGATTTATCTTCCAACAAGACAATGATTCCAAACATAAAGCAAAATCTACAATGGAATAGTTCAAAAATAAAGGTATCCAGGTCTTAGAATGGCCAAGTCAAAGTCCAGACCTGAATCCAATCGAGAATATGTGGAAAGAGCTGAAAACTGCTGTTCACAAACGTCTCCATCCAACCTCAAAGAGCTCGAGCTGTTTTGCAAGGAAGAATGGGCAAGAATTTCATTCTCTAGATGTGCAAAACTGATAGAGACATACCCCAAGCGACTTGCAGCTGTAATCGCAGCAAAAGGTGGCGCAATAAAGTATTAATGCAAGGGGGCCGAATAATTTTGCACGCCCCACTTTTCAGTTTTATTATTACAAAAAAAGTTTAAATGATCCAATAAATTTCGTTCCACTTCACAATTGTGACCCACTTGTTGTTGATTCTTCACCAAAAATTTAAAATGTTATATCTTTTTTTTTGAAGCCTGAAATGTGGCAAAAGGTTGAAATGTTCCAGGGGGCTGAATACTTTCGCAAGGCACTGTATATACATATATATATATATATATATATATATATATATATATATATATATATATATCTCTATCTAATGGCTGGTCTGCTGAGTCTAGCTTTGTGGCTTGGCCTTGAATATTTTTAAAGTGTATTAATGTCCCTGCAAATCTGAATATGCTGAAAGCTTTTTATTGCTTGTATCTAACATTTTGTTTTAGTCAATGGAATCATTGATATTTATACAGTATGTATAAGGGATTAGCTGCCAACAATCTCTAATCTCCAACATAAATCCCAAGATAAAATGAGATTTAATAGGATACATCAATAAATATATATTTTGGGCTTTTTAATCTTCTTTGTATTGATCAGACTTAGTGCAAATAAAAAAATGTAATGTTTTAAACAAATTTAAAAAACCACCTCATGATGAGGAAATCATTTTCCAAAATCCTTTGATGAATTAAGGTGACCAAAGGACTATTGACTATCTCCAATATCATCAGTAAAGCAGGCAATGCATTTAGATCAACTACTCCTTTTGACCCCCCCTCCGCCCATAGACATACGTTTGTGCATGTGTTCTTAATAGGGAGAAATGAGTAAGGGCGGTATTGCGCTGCCCGATGGACCAGCCTGATTATACAGGGCTATGACAACTGAATGCAGGAGGAACCATTCTCTCCTCCTTCATTCAGTTCTATTGATTATTGGCAGAACATCTCCCTGTGTAACCATCCTGATGAGAGATGATAAACTAGCATTTGCTTGTTCATCAGCTGATTGATTGCTTGACGAGCCAGTTATTGGGAACAAGCATTGTTCCCGATAATTTGCTTGATTATCATTCAATATAATAGAGGCTTCAGCTGTTCTGAGATGCCTTCAAAATTGTTAGGTTTGGTGGACATTCATCTAATGTGTATGGCCACCTTGCTGAGCACTGATGGACAGTTAAAGTCTCTGATATCAGAACACCAGAAGATAAACGGGTTGTCCCTGATCTTAAAGGGGTTGTCCAGCCGTTAATATTGATGATCTATTGTCATGATAGGTGATAGGTAATCAATATCTGACCAGTGGCGGTCCGACACCCAGCACCCCCGCCTATCAGCTGTTTGAAGAGGAGGCGGCACTCCATGCGAGTGGTGCTTCTTCTTCATTAGGCTACATTCACATATTTTGCGGCTCAGATCGGGACCCATTCATTTCTATAGGGCCGCAAAAGATGCGGACAGTACACGGTGTGCATTGCTCCGTACCGCGGCCCCGCAAAAAAAAAAAAGAACATGTCCTATTCTTGGCATTTCTATGATAGCCGCGGCATGTGCGGTCCAGAAATTGCGAAACGCACATGGGCGGGTATCAGTGTTTTGCGGATCTGCAATATGCTGATCCGCAAAACACAACAGTCGTGTAAATGTAGCCTTACACTGCAATTCATCTTGGAAGTGCAATGTGATACAAGTGCTTAATCCATTCAAGTGAATGGAGAAAATGCTTGTAATTACACTATGCCACCGCTCCGAGACAAGGCAGAGTGTAAAGACTAGAAAGCCTCCTCGTCAAACAGTTGATCAATGGCGGTCCCAGGCGTCGGCTGGAGAACCCCGTTAATATTCAACATTCCTCAGCATAGGCCATCAAATCTGACCAACGGAGAGCTCACACTGCGCATCCCGTTTGATCAGCTGTTTCAGAGGTTCTTCAGCACTGGAGGTCAGTGCCAGAACTACACAGCTTCCGGTGCCAGAGCTACTGCAAAACAGCCAATTGGCGGGGTCTGACACCCCAAGAATTAACATTCTGGAAAACCAAGCTTTCCAGTGTCCCACGTCTTGACCTTGATGTTGACATTTTTTGTAAAGAATAATCTTTTTTGGAAAAATAACATATTCAAGAATGGAAATTCCTGTAAAGTAGAAAATGATTCCTTAACTATGGGAATAAACACTTGCAGAGACGGACTGGCCATAGACCATACAGGGAAATTTTCCGGTGGGCCGATGCCCAGGGGGCCACCCAAGCCCTCCTCCAAGTACATACCAATTTGCTGCACACAACATTAATTAATGCTAGGTGCATTAGGTACTTATCCACCTGGCCGTTGGCGGAAAGTTCCCTCTTGCATTCAACTGTATTACCATTCTCAGTATTTTATGGTAGACTGTGGTATTTAGATCTGTCGGGGCAGTATTTTGTGAAGCACTACAGTATTGCTGGCCTCGCCTACTTATGTTGGCCCTTCCTTGAGCCATTTTTAGTTTTTTTTTTCCAGGGACACCTTAAGGGGGTTATCCCATATCTAAAATATCTTTCCCAATTTCTGGGCCCCTTGCACGGATTATACTTACCTGCTCCACAGCACCCGTGCCGCTCTGGATCCCTGCACGGCTGCCGCTGCATCTCCCTGTCGCATGGATCAAAACATCCAACGATGGGGGGAGCAGCCAATAGCAGTCCGCGATGGGGATCAGCCCCCTTGAGGCTGGTCACCATTGCGGCCTACTTTTGGCTGCACCCAAGTCCCCCCCCCTCCCGTCGCCGGATGTTTTGATCCGAGTGACGGGGAGATGTATCAGCGGCTGTCCAGGGATCCGGAGCGATGTGGGTGCTGTGGAGCAGGTAAGTATAATCCATACAAGGGGCCTGGGCAGTCGGGGGGGATATTTTAGACATCGGATAACCCCTTTAATTTCCCAGTCAGCCTCTGAACACAAGCAGTGATGTAGGGTACAGCCTAGTAAGGCCACCCAAACTGACCCTGGTAGCACCGGTTTAACTGTGTATCTTTTGTTGGTGAGCCACACCTCAGCTGGTTTCTTAGTGAGTATTATAGTAAGTATTATAGTAATACAGTGAGTATTCTTCTTTTTCTTAGTTTCCTCCAGATGATTGGTATCTTGCGGTGTTAGCCTTTCTTCTTGTCCTTCTGAGGAACCCTTGTACGAGTCAGAAGAGAAAGCTCAGACTATAACGTTACATATCTTACACGGCCAACTACGGTATTCATGTAAAGTGCAGTGAACACTGACAGGCTGACAGGTAAATGTCCGACTCGCCACAGCTTCCCCAGTAAAATCAGCTGTTTGCCAGATGTTCCGATAGCCGGACTCACGGCATGACTCCAATCTTATAACATCTTAAAGTGGTGCCCATACCAGGCTATTGACATAAACCTTGTGTGCTTAGTTTATTGCAAACACATACCAGTAATTGTAATACATCAGCCATCAGTAATTTTTACAGTACAGTCTAGTGCACCAGGTTATGTAAAAATCAATGCACAGATACATTTACATCAGTGTTATAAGTAAATGCATAAAATGCTTGTCTAACATCTTCTATTTCATAGAGTACTCTAAGTACGCTTTTACTAAGAACCAATATGTGGAACTAATTTGCTCAGGGTTAAAGGGGCTGATTAAAGAGAACACTAGAGTTGAGCGAACATGCTCGTAACGAGCACTGTAGAGCTCGGATCCCCTGCGCTCGCATGGCCGCAGGCATCCGGATCCGTCCTCACCTGACTGTAAGTCAATGGGGGCGGATCCGTTTGGTATGACACACAAATGTGTCATACCAAATGGATCTGTCCCCACTGACTTGCAGTCGGGTGAGGAGGACGGATCCGGATGGCTGCGCCCATGCGAGCGCAGGGGATCCGAGCTCTACAGTGCTCGTTACGAGCACGTTCGCTCAACTCTAGAGAACACCCATTTGGACCAAAATTAGTTTTTTGTTGTTTTTTTTTTAAAGAGGAATTGAAAAGTTGGGAAATATTAAAACAGAGGTACAGCTGTAGCTGTAGCTGAACTAAAGTTGTCTCTGATAAGACATACGTAGGGTTATCTCATGACAAAAGCCATTGAAATCCAATGAAAAGTCAGTTAACTTCTTCTTGCCATTCTTTACTTAACGCATTAACTTAACGCATCAAGTTTAGCCTGGCTGTATCTGTACATGTATGCTTTTCCTCTGAGCCTTCTCCTTACATATGGACATGTTCTGAATGTGGAGAGGGGAGTAAGCTGCTATCAGAAACCTCTGGCAGAAGTTTAATTACCCTGAAAACAAAACGATTAGGCATACTTAATTCAACTACTGATCCTTCTTTGCCCCTACATCTGCTGTCAAAGGAAAGTTGGGACAACCCCATACACATTGGCCGTTTAGTTGGTCTCGGCTGGCGTTAATTTAATGTAAAGGGTCAATTTAAAAGGGTTGTCCTGGTTCAGAGCTCAACCCGGACATAACCCTTTCTTCACCCAGGCAGCCCCTCTGAGTAGAGCACCAGAGCATTTCATGTTCCGATGCTCTCCCTTGCACTATGCTGAATCGTGCAGGGCAAAGGATTTTTCTGCAGATCCATTGGTGTACCGGGTGTCACTATGGGAATGCTAGATGGAGGCTTCTGCCTAGCAGTGAGCCCAGTGACGTCACTGGCACTAATGAGCAGGCTTTAGCGCTAAAGCCCGCCCATTAGTGCTGGTGATGTCACCGGGAACACTTCTAGGTGGAAGCCTCCTCCAAGCAGTGTAAAAATATAAAGAAAACAGCCCTTGTCCTGCAAGGGAAAGGAAGAGAATCGGGGCATGAAATGCTGCCTGGGTGAAAAAGAGATATGATGGCTTCAGCTCTGAAGCCAGACAACCCCTTTAAGGTGAAGAAACTGGAGTTCTTAATAATTACATATCATAAAACTTGTATACAAAGGAGTCTATAAGTCTATAATTCATACATACTGGTCAAAGCAACAAAAGGACAAAGTGATGAAGAAATTGTTACCTTAAAAAAAAATACTTGGAGTAAAACCTCAATAGAAGGGATATTCTTATGTTAGACAATTTTGGCATGTTCAGGGAAAGTGCCATAAATTTCTGATAAATGCTAGTCCCAGACTCCCACCCTAGCTAGAGTTGTAGTCTCCAAGTGGAGAATGAATGTTGAGGTTAGAACACATGCATTGCTTTCTTGCATGTTCATGTCCATGATGACATCAGTGAAAAGATGGCCAGTGATTCATCCATGGAGATATTGTTTGGTCCATGTGTGCATTTTTTTTACCCTCCATGTGTCATCCGTATTCCAAGAACGCTGATAGGCTGAACATTAGTTTCCAGAACATAACCTAGCAATGGTCCATGAAAACCATGAACCAAACACAAATGGTCTGTGGTGTTCATGGACCCATAGACTAAAATGTGCATGAGAGAGCTGTAATCACAGACAAAGTAGGGCATGTTTCCATGGTGTCACTGTCCATGGAAAACCACTCATGTGTGAGTACACACGTTAAAGACAATAGATGTGTGAGCTGTCCATGAAGACCAGGGGCAGCACATATCCCACAATTAATTCTGGGGGTACTATCTCTCCTTGGGTAGAGAGTGCCTTAATCAGCGTGAGGAGACTTATAGGCCATACATGCTCCTCTGTAATTCTGGGAAGAAAGATCTCTCACCCAGTTGTACCCCCCAAATCCTGACAGGCCTCTCACCCAGTTAAGCAAGTACTCTCTGCTCTGCACTGATGAGGGGCAATCACCCAGAAACAGCTGTCTGCAGATGAGGTGCTGGCTTATTTAATATCCGAGTAATGTCTTAAGGCCTATTTAAAGGGCCGAACATTGACTTACAGGATAGCTGCCTTACATCTGGTGCATCAGAGGCAGAGCTTGTTAAGAGCTCATTTGCTTCCCTTTCTTCCCGCAATTCATTGGCATGTGAAAGAGACCTTACAGAAACAAGCCAAGCAGAAGAGAACTTCACACATTCATTCTCTTCCTGGATGTGGTGGCCAGAGGTCAGTGATTGGCTACAATGGTCAGATGTCCATTATAAATATTATCATTGGGACCTAGCTACAGACCACTAGGGAAACCCAGGAAGCGGTGGCATGGGAGCGGCTGGGGAACAGTAAGGTTAATATTACTCAATTTGTTGTATATATCATTCTAATCTTTCGTTAAAATAATCAATGGACTGGGAAACCCCTCCAAGATATTGGTCTGGTGTTTTCATGAAGATACTGGTTGAGTTCTTTTTATATAAGACCTTATATATGCGGTGTATAACCGCTCTGTACAACCTCCAAGTTGTATGGGACCATGATTGAGCACCCATGGACTTCTCTTATTTTATTTTTCTGTCCTGTCTATTTGGTCAAATTTAGCAGAAAATAATTGTGCTATGTTCCAATAGATGACATATTTCAGTGGTATTCTCCCCTGGAAGCGGTGTGTGGGGGAGGATTAGGGACAATGCTGCCCTATGAGCCTAGCAATGCCATAGATCGGCCTCTGAAAGAGCCATCGGTATCTGCTCTTACTGATGAGGGGCAGTCACCCTGAAACAGCTGTCTGCAGAAGAGAGACTGGCTTGGCTGTAATCCTAAATTATGACTCATGGATTGTTTAAAAGGCACAGCTTTTTTTTTTTGTGGAAAAGGAACAAACTAATTTGCATCTCTCTTTCCCAGAGGAGAATTAAATGCCCTACAAGACTCCTTCCGCCTAGTAGGCATTGATTAGTATTTTATATGTTCATTTGATGAAACTGTAATTTTATGTTTGTAGCAACGTCATTCTATAAATCTTACTTAGGGATGGGACCCGGCTATGTTCCAGTTGTGTTCCCTGCAGATAAATATTACTCATGTTCCTGAAATTACACATTACAGTAGTTATTTAGTTCTTTGACAGCTGCTTGAAGATCACATCTGGAAGTTTCTGCTAGCAAATTCAATATGTTTCAGTGCATTTTTTTAGAGGTCAGCTTCCTTTGTGAAAGTCTGAGTTAACTGCCCAGAGATAAGGGGGTGTCATGGGATTGCCACCCTTGCAAAGTTGAAATGAACTTCAGACGGATCCGAATCTTCTGATGGATTATCAGCTTTCCTGTCACAGCCCATCCTGTTCTCAGCTTCTCTGCCCATCGCTGCCATTCCCAGAATGATCTCAGGTGGGAAACCTGAAGGGTCGGAACAGGCGCTTTCTGCATAGATTGCTGCCTAGGCATTTTCTATGAATACCATTTTCCGAATCCCATTTTCTATCAATGCATTTGTGCCTCGGCATGTATATCTCTTATTATCCAGCATCCCTTCCACTACTTCTTAGAGATGATTAATCCCCATGCTATATGGAAGCAAAAACTATATAGTGTCCTGCTCGCTTGCATGCAATAGGCACCATGAGGCTATCTATGCAGTTTATTTTTCAGTAATAATAATGTATAATTCTGATGCAGAGCACCTTGGACTAATATAACCTTTTCGTAGACCGGTAGTAGTGGGATTAAGATTTCTGAAGTCCATTGTCAGAAGGGTTAATTAAAGTGACGACTAGTGACATGCCCTTTGAGTGACTGCAGAGCGGTAGTCAGTCTCTCTTTGTGACTGGGTAGTTGATTGTCTTTAGTTATTGAGTAGTTGTAATTAGTTCTCGGCCTGTGCTACATTCCTGGCAGCAGCCACTGGACGGTGTGACATCTGCACTGGTGACAATATCGATATCTAGTTCACTCTAGATGTGGTTTTTACTGACAAAATCGTAATTATAAAATTGAAGACAACGTCTTCAGGAACTGGAGGCACTGTCAGCCATCCAATCTAATACTGTCTCTACTTGTTCTGGCCTCAACCTTTGTAGAGCGGTATTCGGTTCTACAAAATGATGTCCTGTTGCCTGCGCGCACCAGAGGAAGCTGTTTCATTTGGGCACGCAGCTGACACAGACCGAAAACGTCACCCACAAAACTGACAACCAGATTAACTATTGTTTTTCCATGGATGCAAAGGAAGTGTATCTCACCCCAAAAAAGGGTTTATGTCACCCACAGAGTTAACAGATTAACTATTGTATTTCTGTGTCACGGGTGCGCAGCTTTATTGCAGACTGCACACACAGCGTTTTGCAGACCTCACTAGAGCCGTATTTGCTAACACTGTCCCTCACTCAAGCTGCGTCCTGTCCCTACACTAGTTAGGGCAGAATGGCGGCCCCACATGTGATTCGGCCTTTATATGCTGCGCCGGCCAATCACAGCCATGCCAATACTAGGCACGACTGTGATGGCTTCGAAGTGCCCACAGCTAAAAAGCTTGTTGATTGGCTGTGCTGCAGGCTTTCAACAAACTTTATTCAGCATCTGAACACAGCACCCAAACATGGACTTCCATGACAAAGGGCCAGAGAACCAATAGGGCCAGAGAATTACAGGTATGTAAGTGGCATCCATTTCTGTACAGCATTGCAGAATATGGAAGTGCTATAGAAATTAATAAGAGATGTATATAAAATCTTGACTCTCATGAAACTATATTGAAAAACACATAGCGGAATTTATAAAGCCTTGTACACTGGATGGTTTTCTGACATATAAGGGTACGACCACACGGCACAGTTAGGGAACGAATGAGGCCAAATGCATGTTTAATCATGTTTTTAGGGTTTGTTTTTGTCCATGATCGTTTATGAACTGTTGTCTGAACAGTTGGGAATTCTTGCAGTTCTTTAGTATTCTGATTAACCTCCAATAGTAACACGTAGTAAAATTAAACATAAACCCCAAGCTGCTGATCAACTGCATAGCCAATGGTACCAGCAGCCACAAGCAGGTGGGCAGTCATCACAACTTGGAAAGTGCCAGGTCTGTCTCTGAAATCTCTTTCCCCATTGACTTCTATTTTGAAATGAGATGTTGCTGTTCCTAACCGCATCATGACTGCATCACGACCACGCCTTGTGGTCATACCTATAAAGTAACAATTTTTGGTACACTTTTGAGTAAAATTTGCAACTTTTTGAAAAGTGAGTATCAAAATAGGCTTTCTTAGATGGACTAGTAGATTTACTTTACTTTATTTTTAAAAAATTCACAAAAACTTTCACAATCTCCGGTTTTGAACACATAAAAGCATCTCTAGACCAAAGTTTTATTTTCTAAAGATGCACCAAATTTATCAAACAATCTACAACATTTGGTAAATTTGGCACAAATTACGACAAAGCTGACCCAAGCAAAACTGACTTTAAAAATGTTTCTCATGATAAATCTCTCCCCCCGTGGTAAAGAAGTGTCATGTCATTTCTGGTGACCTTGTATGTCTATTTCATGGTCTCTTTTCCCAAGGCGTATAATGTATTCTTCCTTGACTTTCTTCGAGGCGAAACAAGGTAGCATCTTACAAACATCTTCACACCAATGCACAAAAATGTTGACTTCAAGATTTCCATCCAGAGCTATGTACTGTCCTATGTGTTTCCTTCAGTGCTATGAAGCCAAACTCTATGAGCTAAATCATGTTCTGTTTGTGATGTAATTTAGATTTTAGGCAGAATTTATACAGCATTCTTAATAATTTGGCATTTTTAGCAAATAGCCTCCAAGCTGGACTAGAAGAAAATCCTCCAGCCTTCCTCTAGTACTTTTGAAGGACATATTGTTCAAGCTGAGGGTCAGTTGCTAGCAGTAAGCGTATGAACTAATAGTATATCATCCTACAAATCTAATAATCTAATTCCTAGTACTGGAGCTTTCCGTGGTGTTAATGTAGCACCACTTGTGAAATGTTACATGAGTTACAGGGTAGAATTAGTATGCAAGTAGCAGTTCTGCCCCCATGCCTCTAATTACTTTGATATTCAGGAAGCACCGGTCTCTAAAGTACAGGTCACTATGTGCGTAATATACATATTTCAGTTGCTTATTCATCAGCCAAATACCACTTGTGAGCAGAGAGACTCATTTAACTCAGAGCTTAATTATCTCTTTCCTGTAATAATGTAAATGCCTTTTCTTTTTTGTCTTTGCTCTCAGGTTTGGATTATTGACTTGTTGCTTTTTTTTATTACACGCGTCCACCTTTATGTTACAAAGTAAATTTTTTCATTTCTCCTGGTTCCTTTCATGTGACTGTAAAAAACTCACTACGGTGTCTTATGGAGATCAAACATAAACTCGAGCGATGAATAAAGATTAAAGGGGTTTTCCGGGTGTTTAATATTGATGACCTGTCCTCATTAACATAAGGTCATCAATATTAAAACCCTTTAAGAAAACCCTTTAAGAAAAATCTGGATAGATCATCAGCATCTGATCGGCAGGGGTACGACACCTGGGACCCCCGCTGATCACCTGTCTGAGAAGGCAGCGGTGCTCCAGGAGCGCTGAGGCCTTCTCTGTGTCTCCCTCTGGCCCAATGACGTCGAGACTAGTATCATTGGCCTGGGAGGGGCTAAGCTCCATTCAAGTGAACAGAGCTTAGCTCCACCCAGGCCAGTGATACTAGTTGTGACGTCACTGGGCCTGAGGGAAACAAAGAGAAGGCCCAGCACCCCTGCAGGGCCGCTGCCTCCTCAAACAGGTGATCGGTGGGGGTCCCAGGTGTTGGACCCCCGCCGATCAGATGCTGATGGTCTATCCAGAAGATTGATCATTAGTTTAAAAGAACTTCAGAACCCCTTTATTGGTCATAATTTTCCTATTTTTGGGTCAATTTAGTTGTATGAACCCTCATTTTATTCAGAACTAGTGGTACTTACTTTTGGTGCCATTTTAGCCTTCATATAAAGTATGCTAGTGTTTAAAGGGGTTATTCAGGTTCACAGCTGAACCCGGGCATATCCCCATCCTCACCTCTCCGGCCCCCGTGATATAAGCATCAAAGCATTTTTTTTTACAATGGCACACTGCTAGGCAGAGGCTTCCGCCCAGCAGTGAGCCCGGTGGTGTCCCCAGCTCTGATGGGTGAGCTTTAGCACTGCCCTAGCCGTTTTACAGGCTAGGGCGGCGTTAGAGTCCGCTCATTAGTGCCTCCGCCTAGCAGTCCCTATGGAGAGCCCGATACTTCACAGGATCTCCAAAAAATGTCTGAATTGCGCAGGACAAAGGTGAGCATCACAGCATAAAATCATGGGGGCCGGAGGGGTGAAAATGGGGATATGTCTGGATTCAGCTCTGAACCTTGACAACCCCTTTTAATGCCAAAAAATTCTGATTGTTCTTCTTTTGACGCCATTTACCAAATCATATTAAAGGGGTATTTTAGTAACAATGAGTTATCAGCTAACTCCTGGACAGGGTGTAACTTCTATTTCTGTGGGGAGGGCTTGACAACTTGGACCCCCACAATAACAGAAATATCAAGGGTCCTCCCTTTTAATGGAGCAGTTGTCAAGTGTGCACACTCCATTTGCTTCTTCTTCTGTACTCAACTATCTCAGACAATTCCATAGTTAATGGAGCAGTAGTGTCCATTCTCGACTACTCCTAATCAGTAGGGGTGCCAACTGTCAGTGGTCATTTCTGGAATACCTCTTTCAAGGGGTTTTCAGCCTTTTCTACGTGATGGCACTGGCGTAGCTATAGGGTTCTCAGTGGTCTCAACTGTGACCGGACCCCTAAGCCACTGATTATGTCTTACTGTGGCAGGGGCACGGGAGCGATGTCTCCCTGCCCTGCCGTTACCTCTGGTAGGCTCCAGGTCCAATCTGAGGCCAGCACAGGTGGCACGATGATGTAATCATCATTGCGCTGCCTGAGACGGGCAGTGTACGGCCAGAAGAGGCCTGCACTGCATCGAGTTGAATGCGATAAACTTGCAGCGTGTGTCATTGAGAGGTCCCTTTTTGGCCTCTGCTCCTCTAACAGGACCGCACAACTCTATGTCAGTGTAATACAACAGATTCCCGGACTCTCAGGGTTACACAGCATTAGAATGCTGTGTGATACTGTCAGAGGAGCGGAGGCTAGAACTGGAACTCTCACTGACACATGATGTGAGTTTATCACATTCAACTCACTTGTGTGTGTCTGGCCTAACAGTAGGGAAGGGGTTAGGTTGAGAATTCGGCATTGGGGGTTGCAATTTTTGCCTCAGGCAGCAGAAAAGCAAGGTGCAACCTTCCCCGTTACCACAAAGCACTGAGGGCAGGGGGGGGGCAAGTTGAACTCTTGCACCAAGGCCCATGAGCCTTTAGCTACACCCCTGAGTGATGGCCTATCCTCAGGCTTGGTCCATCTCCCTGCATCCTCACCGATTAGCCATTAGGGCATAGCTCCATCGCCGGAAGAAGGTGCCAGAACTACACAGTAACATCAGAATTGTAATTCACTCACCACAGCACTCACCACAACAGCGCTGCTCCCATTGTGAGAAAAAAAATGTAAAAAAACCCCTCCATATCTGGCAATTAGAATAACTTTGTGGTAAACGACCATTCTACAGAAATCTAATAACTATAGGATGTAATAATACACTCCAGTAGAGATGAGCGAGCATACTCATCCGAGCTTGGTGCTCGTTCGAGTATTAGGGTACTCGTAAGTGCTCGCTGCTCGGACGAGTATCTCGCCATGCTTGAGGAAATGGCAACTTCCGCATCGTGCTTTTTTGGCGCCTAAAAACACAGCCAATCACATGCCAGGAGACTCTGCGTACCACCCAGCATCACGTGGGGCCCTTACATGTCGATACCAGGGGTTGGCTGGCCTGATCAGGTGACCCTGGAATATACTACCGACTGGCCGCGGTGCTCGGCTCAGATGCCGTCTGGATGTCGTTAGGGATAGAGCTGCTGCCTTTCAGGGACAGTGTTAGGGCCTGCATTTAGTTGTCTGTTAGGCAGGGATCACCCACAAAGAACCCAACAGCCCTTCTAAGGGCTAGAAGACATTTTTTTTTTTTTTTTTGTCACTTGGCTGGCTGGCACTAGTAGTGCAGCTATCGCTATATCTAACCCTGTTTTTTTTATTGTTCTATCTCAGTGATACAAATCCATTGCACACAGCAGTGTGGAACCATTCTGTGTGTCACAGTTCAGCACTGACTCACTCCAATCCATATATACTGTCCAGGTGACACTTTCTGTACGTCACAGAATACAACCAAGTCATTTGCTACCAATATCATCTACAGCTTGATCCAGAAAACTCTCTGTGCGACATTTGTCTGGGTCGCAGACTAAATAGCCACCGTTAACAGGGTGTCAGTCAGTTCTACCATATTTCCTGCATGTCACGTTCCCAAAAAAAAATAATATAAAAAAAAAATTATTTTTTCAGTTGTTTTAGCTCAGTGATACAAATCCATTTTACTCAGCTGCGTGTAACCTTTCTGTGTGTCACAGTTCAGCACTTTCGCTCCCATCCGTATATACTGTCCAGGTGACACTTTCTGTACGTCACACAATACAACCAAGTCATTTGCTACCAATATCATCTACCGCTTGATCCAGAAAACTCTCTGTGCGACATTTGTCTGGGTCGCAGACTAAATAGCCACCGTTAACAGGGTGTTAGTCAGTTCTACCATATTTCCTGCACGTCACGTTCCCAAAAAAACCAAATATAAAAAAAAAATAATATTTTTTCAGTTGTTTTAGCTCAGTGATACAAATCCATTTTACTCAGCTTTGTGTAACCTTTCTGTGTGTCACAGTTCAGCACATTCGCTCCCATCCGTATATACTGTCCAGGTGACACTTTCTGTACGTCACACAATACAACCAAGTCATTTGCTACCAATATCATCTACAGCTTGATCCAGAAAACTCTCTGTGCGACATTTGTCTGGGTCGCAGACTAAATAGCCACCGTTAACAGGGTGTCAGTCAGTTCTACCATATTTCCTGCACGTCACGTTCCAAAAAAAACAAAATATAAAAAAAAAATTTTTTTTTCAGTTGTTTTAGCTCAGTGATACAAATCCATTTAACTCAGCTGCGTGTAACCTTTCTGTGTGTCACAGTTCAGCACTTTCGCTCCCATCCGTATATACTGTCCAGGTGACACTTTCTGTACGTCACAGAATACAACCAAGTCATTTGCTACCAATATTATCTACCGCTTGATCCAGAAAACTCTCTGTGCGACATTTGTCTGGGTCGCAGACTAAATAGCCACCGTTAACAGGGTGTCAGTCAGTCCTACCATAGTTCCTGCACGTTACGTTCCCAAAAAAACAAAATTGTAAAAAAAATTTAAAAAAACAAATATAAAAAAAAAATATATATTTTTTCAGTTGTTTTAGCTCAGTGATACAAATCCATTTTACTCAGCTGCGTGTAACCTTTCTGTGTGTCACAGTTCAGCACTTTCGCTCCCATCCGTATATACTGTCCAGGTGACACTTTCTGTACGTCACACAATACAACCAAGTCATTTGCTACCAATATCATCTACAGCTTGATCCAGAAAACTCTCTGTGCGACATTTGTCTGGGTCGCAGACTAAATAGCCACCGTTAACAGGGTGTCAGTCAGTTCTACCATATTTCCTGCACGTCACGTTCCAAAAAAAACAAAATATAAAAAAAAATTTTTTTTTTCAGTTGTTTTAGCTCAGTGATACAAATCCATTTAACTCAGCTGCGTGCAGGGCCGGCCTTTGGGGTGTGCGACCTGTGCGGTTGCACAGGGCGCTTCACTCCCGCCACTTAAGGGGGCGCCCTGGCAGAGCGCCCCCTTAATGGCCCGGCCGTGCCCTGCAAGTGCCGCACAGTTGGGGGCGGCGGTGGGGCAGAGGGAGATGAGCGCTTCCATTGTGGAAGCGCTCATCTCCATAGTCTGCCTTTGGAGATGCGGGGCAGGGGAGGGAGAGGCGTCTCCCCTGCCCGTTCCTCTGATAGGCTGCAGGCCTAGGCCTGCAGCCTATCAGAGGCCAGCTCAGGCGGCGCGATGACGTCATCGCGCCGCCTGAGCCGTACAGCGCGGGACACAGGCCGGAAGAGGCCTGCATCGCATCGCTGTCGGCTCCATGGAGGTAAGTAAGTGTTTATTTTTTTTATGGGGGCATTTTTATTGGCACATGGGGCACTGGGGGGCATTTTTACTGGTACATAGTGGCATTTTACTGGCACATGGGGGCACTGGGGCATTTACTGGCACTGGGGCATTTTACTGGCACAAGGGGGGCACTGGGGGCATTTTTATTGGCACATGGGAGCATTTTACTGGCACTGGGGCATTTTTACTGGCACTGGGGCATTTTTACTGGCACATGGGGCATTTTTACTGGCACATGGGGGCACTGGGGGCATTTTACTGGCACTGGGGGGCATTTTACTGGCACTGGGGGCATTTTTACTGGCACAAGGGGCACTGGGGGCATTTTTATTGGCACATGGGAGCATTTTACTGGCACATGGGAGCATTTTACTGGCACATAGTGGCATTTTACTGGCACATGGGGTATTGTGGGCATTGTTACTGGCACATGCGGCGCACTGGGGCATTTTTACTGGCACTGGGGGCATTTTTACTGGCACTGGGGGCATTTTACTGGCACTGGGGCATTTTTACTGGCACATGGGGCACTGGGGGCATTTTACTGGCACTGGGGGCATTTTACTGGCACTGGGGCATTTTTACTGGCACATGGGGGGCACTGGGGGGCATTTTACTGCACTAGGGGCATTTTACTGGCACTGGTGGCATTTTACTGGCACTGGGGGAATTTTTACTGGCACATGGGGCACTGGGGGCATTTTTACTGGCACTGGGGGCATTTTTACTGGCACATGGGGGCACTGGGGGCATTTTTCTGGCACATGGGGGCACTGGGGCATTTCTTACTGGCACATGGGGGCACTTAGGCATTTCTTACTGGCACATAATTTGGGGGGCATCTATGGGGGTGGGACACTTTTTACTGGCACATTATTGGGGGGCACTTCTTACTGGCACATTGGAAGCATTATTACTTCTGGGGCACAGTGGGGACATTAGTACTGTTGGGGGCACTATTACTAACAAGTGCACTCTGGCAGAGAATTATTAGTTGGGACTTGTGGGGGGCACTATTACTGTGGGGGCACCCTGGCACAGTATCAGCGCAGTTATTTCTGGGGAGCGTTATGTTTACTATATTACTGGGCGCACTGTTACGGAACACTATTTGCTGGGCGCAGTTATTTTAGGACACTGTGTAAACTAAGATTTTTTTTTGTCAAACTGCAGAGATGAGAAATGGCTGAAAAATGGCGTCTGGTCTGAAATAGAAGATGAGGACAGAGAAGATCTATATTAGAGGAGACGTCACTGGATGTAAGAGGTATGTGCGCTATATTAGGTTACATTTCAATATAGAAAGCTATAAATACAGTGCAGAGATATATAGTGTGATATAGAACAGTATAGAGAGCTATAAATTATATATATATATATATATATATATATATATATATATATATATATATATACTGTCTTACTCTACCTACCTATATCACTCTATATATCTCTGCACTGTATTTATAGCTCTATACTGTATGACGTTAGTACTGTCACTTGGGGGGGGGGGGGCGCCGAGAGAAAGTTTCGCACAGGGCGCCATCTACCCTAAGGCCGGCCCTGGCTGCGTGTAACCTTTCTGTGTTCACAGTCAGCACTTCTCC
>ONZH01030991.1:0-27352 GCA_900303285.1 Rhinella marina | reverse complement strand
CTTGTTTGGGCAAAGAACACAAGGAATGGACATTAGACCAGTGGAAATCTCTGCTTTGGTCTGATGAGTCCAAATTTGAGATCTTTGGTTTCAACCACCGTGTCTTTGTGCGACGCAGAAAAGGCAAACAGATGGACTGTACATGCCTGGTTCCCACCGTGAAGCATGGAGGAGGAGGTGTGATGGTGTGGGGGGTGCTTTGCTGGTGACACTGTTGGGGATTTATTCAAAATTGAAGGCATACTGAACCAGCATGGCTACCACAGCATTTTGCAGCGGCATGCTATTCCATCCGGTTTGCGTTTAGTTGGACCATCGTTTATTTATCAACAGGACAATGACCCCAAACACACCTCCAGGCTGTGTAAGGGCTATTTGACCAAGAAGGGAGAGTGATGGGGTGCTACGCCAGATGACCTGGCCTCCACAGTCACCAGACCTGAACCCAATCAAGATGGTTTGGGGTGAGCTGGACCGCAGAGTGAAGGCAAAAGGGCCAACAAGTGCTAAGCATCTCTGGGAACTCCTTTAAGACTGTTGGATTACCATTTTAGGTGACTACCTCTTGAATCTCATCAAGAGAATGCCAAGAGTGTGCAAAGCAGTAATCAAAGCAAAAGGTGGCTACTTTGAAGAACCTAGAATATAAGACATATTTTCAGTTCTTTCACACTTTTTTGTTAAGTATATAATTCCATATGTGTTAATTCATAGTTTTGATGCCTTCAGTGTGAATCTACAATTGTAATAGTCATGAAAATACAGAAAACTCTTTGAATGAGAAGGTGTGTCCAAACTTTTGGTCTGTACTGTATTACTCCCAATGCCACAACTCCTACAGCCGTATTGATTATATATTTGCACCACACCACCAACTACATCTTTGTAAAAACGTTTGGATAGATAATATAGTTTTATCCAACCATGCCCCAGTAATACTTAAATACAATGTATTGGGCCTCCCTTAATACCACTTTATTAGATAATAAAGACAATATAACGCAAATACAGAACCATATCTCCAATTATTTTTCAAGAATGTTCTTAATGCCTCCACGGCTAAAGCATTCTTAAACTCCCAGTTTAAATATTAGATAAGACAAACTCCGGCTTGTTTGGTGCAAATAGTAGAAGTATATAGTTTAAATATTACGCGCACGAAGACAAGGTGTCTAAACTCCTACTCTCACAGATAAAGAAAAGGAAGGCCAAATCTTTTATCCCCCTGATTAAGACACAAGACGCAACATAGCTGCACACAACAGAACAAATAGCCCAGAGGTTTTGTTCCTATTATAGCGAGTTATACAATTTTGCAGAACACGTTAGATAAACAAGCCATAGAGGAGCAGAGGATAAAAATTGATGATTGGCTGCACATACTACATCTTCCTTGAATAGATGAAAACCAGAAATTATCACTCACAAGACCCTTTACTATTAAGGATCTGGAAAAGGCCCTAATGGAGACACCATCCAACAAAGCCCCGGGTCCGGATGTATTCTCCATGCCGTATTACAAAACTTTTAAAACGTTATTATTGCCCCCTCTTTTGAATGTCTGTAATAAAACTCTTCAAGGAGACCCTCTCCCACCTCAAGTGCTACACGCCTTTATTACTATCATCCCTAAGGAGGGGAAAGACACAACTATCTGCTCGAATTACAGACCTATTTCCCTATTAAACAATAATCGAAAATTATTAATTAAGATGACTGCCAAAAGGTTGAAACCATTATTATCAGGATTAATATTCCAAGAACAAGTAGGTTTCATTCCCCACAGAGAGGGGAGAATGAATACCACCCGCTTATTACATCTACTGCAACATGTTCACAGTCATGAAATACCTCTAGTCCTTCTCAGCACAGATGCTGAGAAGGCTTTCGACAGAGTGAACTGGCTGTTTATGGAGAGAGCTCTGATTAAATTTGGAATCCCCAATCAGTTCATAGATACCATTATGTCCATGTACTCTTCCCCAAGTGCACAAATCTGGGTAAACGATACTCTATCGCCTAGATTCAAAATTAGTAATGGCACACGTCAAGGTTGCCCCCTTTCCCCTTTATTGTTTGTTTTGACATTGGAGATGGTGCTTCAGGCATTCAGGCAAGATATCAGAATACAAGGGGTGAAATTAGGCACCCAAACACATTGCTTAGCTGCTTTTGCAGATGATGTTTTGTTGTTTATTACCAACCCAGAAGACGCACTCCCTGCTGTGATGGATATTTTTGAGGCCTTTGGGGAGCTCTCCAATTTCAAAATAAACCCCAATAAGTCTCAAATAATTAATATAAATCTCCGTATTTACGTAAGCCTCCACTTACAGAGCATCACCCCATTCAAGTGGGCCCCCTCCATCATCCCTTTTCTGGGTATTCAGGTCCCAAAGGACTTTGGTCAGTTGTACAAAATGAATTTCCTGAAGTTGCTGAGACAGATCAAAGAGCAGATCAACAGTTGGGAAATCCCTTACGTCTCGTGGTTTGGAAGAAAGGCTCTTATTAAAACAGTAATCTTACCCAAAGTTCTGTATTACATGCAGACCCTTCCGATACATTTACCAAATGAATTTTTCATACGTTTACATTCAATACTGTCTTCCTTCCTGTGGCGCAAGGCAAGACCCAGACTAGCACGCATCCATTTAACACAACATTCTAAAGATGGGGGCATGGGACTTCCTGATTTTAGAGTATACTACAGAGCTATTCAAAGCGCCAGAATAGTAGACTGGCTCCGGGAACCCATAAACAGGTTAGATTTATCAGCAGAGGCTGCTATGAGTAGGCATCCACTTTGCAGCCTAATCCTGACAAACAAGTATCCAAACCAGATTTGCAACAATATCACCAATAAACTGACAAAACATTCCGCTGATTTGTGGCATCGGTGTGGACTCAAGCAAGCTCTAATAAGTGAAACTCTTTCCCCTATGCAAATCAGGGATATTTTGCATGATACACCAAAGAATTTCAGAGAAACTTAAATAAGTTAAAGGACTTATTAATTAATAATATTTTGTGGAATATTATTAATTAATATTCATAAATAGGCATAACCGGCTTTCGCTAGCTCCGCCTATTTATTTCCTTTACTGAATTCCGTTCCCCTTACGCTGTAAAGCTACCTTGTACTATAGCATCGGCTACAAAGACACTGTAAACAGTACTTTAAATAATAAAAGGATTTATTACAAAATAACACGTCAACGGTCTAATATTTAAACAATACAGTACAACACCTAACTACACTGCACAATCCCACATACGGATTCCACCCACAATACTAACTAAACATACATACTCACACAGGAATAGATATAATTACAGCAGTACCCTCCCTAGCCTATCTACTAGCTGTCCCTAAAAGTGGTTACTTACAAGGGTTATAGGGTAATGCAAGGGGTTATCTGCAGTGATAAGGCACTGCAGGGGTCAGGAGTTTGGGGATAATTAGGGGTAACAGGGAGTTCCAGGGCTACTTAGCCAGTCTCTGTTTCTGGAGGGACTGCTTGGCTTCCTTCCTTTGTGGTGAAAGCTCCCTCTGCTTGTGGTGGTCAAAAACTCCTCCTCTTAGTCCCTAAATGCTGGACTATTTATCCCTCATGAGTAGTGGGGGGAAGGTGGCTTTCCATATGGCAGAGGTGTGGATGGCCCATGCTATAAAAACAGGTTTAGCAAGTCACCAACTGCTTGATTGGGGTCTCCACACAAAGGTATCAGGTGTGATAAACCTTCACAATGCAAGCAATGGAGGCCAACACCCCTGTTCATAGCAAGCCTTAGAATGAACAGTTGATAACAACAAAGGTGCAGAGGATCTTATCAATCCTCTGTCCTTTGATCTGCCCGAGACTGTCATCAGGGCGGCATCTCCCTCCTGCAAGTGCGCTGGTATGCGCCTCCAGGAGGATTCAGGGTAGAGAGTCAGTTTATATGTATATAGATAAATGCATATAAAACTGGGGCATATATACATGTATCTATAGACATTAGGAGCAACTGGGGGCACAATATAATATATATATAGGGGCATCATATGCATCAGAGGGCACCACATATTGGGGCATATCTGGAGACCCACAGATACATATATAGAAGGCCCATATATAGATATAAATGTATATGCATGCCTCATTAAGGGGGCATGCATGCATATACATATACTGTACACACATACATACCAGCACTTCCCTCTACAGAAACACTCCCTAAGACATATAAAGCTCTTAATACCCCAATATTTGATTTGTGCTCATGTACATCAGACCAGACCTTAGAAACATTCAGCACACATCCGATCTTGGACACACTCTCCACTTTCCACAAACAACACTTGGGGAAATACGTCCATACCTTTAGGAGAAAGGAGGATAGTTTAGAAACTCATACAACGTTTGAGAAACTGGTGCTCCAGAAAAGAGACCCTGTTAAGTTGATCTCTTCTTTATACAAACAACTCCTGCCTAAGGTATCTCATGGAGAACGATGGTATATCTCCCAATAGGAGAATGACTTTCAAACTTCCTTTTCTGAGAGGGACCTTACATTCATTATGTCGGCCTCGCACAAAATGTTTAAATGTGTAAAACTACAGAATTATTTTAATTTCACTAGATGGCATTATACACCTGACAGGCTAGCAAAAATATACCCTGTTACTCCCATATGTTGGAGATGTAAATCGGAGAGTGGTACATATATGCACATATGGTGGACATGCCGTTTGATCAAAACATTTTGGTCAGAGATCTGCCAGGCTCTTTCCAGCATCACTGGTGAAAAAATCCCCACATCACCCAGGATATGTCTTCTTGGCCTACTCAAAGAGATCAAATTACCAACATGGAAGCAGAAACTGATTCACCCCTTATTAGCGGTAGCTAGAATACAAATAGCTCAATTATGGAAACAATCGGAACCCCCTACACTGGCACACTGGAAGGCTAAGGGAGATCAGATTTATAGGTTCGAAAAAATGTATCATTGGGAAAACCATAAACCACTTCTTTTTACAAAAAGCTGGGAATTATGGGCAACACATAGAGGACATAGCTCTAGTTGATACTTTACAGGGAAGGCCCCGACTTTACCTAAACCTTAGTTTTAGTTAAGACATTGATCTATCTAGGTCACTTTTTTGATACATACAACATGTGAACAACTCACTTCATAATACACGCTATATTCTGTTGAGAGGTGTACTAAGTAATGGCCTATTTGATTGTTCATAAGTTTAGGGAAATATTCAGAATTGGTATATCTAATTCCACATGTGTCTAATAGTGCCTATGTTGTGCTCTCTTGGTTTGTGCCACATATCGACGGTTCAATAGAGAAAACCTCCGTCATATCAACCTTGCACTACAACTAGTCAAAACACTATGTCTAGCAAGAATGTATAAAAACCTGTTTTGCTTGGGTTATGTTTGTACTTTTCATACCTTGTACAACTGCGATATTTAAATACAAAAATAAAAAAATGTTCTAAAAAAAAAAAAAGAGACTGCCAAGAGTGTGCAAAGCAGTAATCAAAGCAAAAGGTGGCTACTTTGAAGAACCTAGAATATAAGACATATTTTCAGTTGTTTCACACTTTTTTGTTAAGTATATAATTCCACATTTGTTAATTCATAGTTTTGATGCCTTCAGTGTGAATCTACAATTGTCATAGTCATGAAAATACAGAAAACTCTGAATGAGAAGGTGTGTCCAAACTTTTGATCTGTACTGTATATATATATATATATATATATATATATATATATACTGTATATATATGTATATATATCCAAAATAGGGCAGCACTCCTCATATGTAGTGAACCGGGTACCAGCATTCAACCCTTGATCCTGGCTACACGTATATATAAGAAATCCATGGCACTCCTCTGTAGATAGTGAAAAAACACGGAACCTTTCTCAAGCCAAGTGAATTACAAAGTGCAAGTGCATATATAGTATTTATGCATCATATAATTAATTAATTAGTGGATAATTTCATAATATAGATCATTCATGATTTGTGCACAATATCAACATTATTCTAATAAAATACTAGTCAGAGGAATCCAGAGGAAAAAAAGCAGACTGGTTTGAGTGTTGATTTATAAAAGCAGAGACACAACGCGAGTTTGAGCATTCGCGCGTTTGATTTGTAAGTGCGTGTTTGAATTAAGTGTGTGACTTTAGATTACGTGACTTCAGATTCAGGGACTACAGTAAGTCGGTTTCCTATCACTGCATTGTATTTTTTTTTTCTTTTATTGTGTAATCTCCATTAGTATGTCGTCCATTATTGACAGAGCAGTGCAGTGCACATCTTGTCTTATGTATGCAGTCCTGGAACAGCCGTTTAAGGGAGCATATATCTGTTCAAAATGTGAGCAAATTGCCCATTTGGAATCGCACATCGTGTATCTAACCGGGCGGATTTCAACATTAAGAAGCGCTGACAATTTGGAAAAGAGTTTGCTGCTCACTGAGCAAGCACTCTATGGGGTAGATGTGGGGGACGGTGGTAGTGAGGCTCTGGAAAGTGAGGTAGCTAGCTGGGTAACAGTTAGAAAGCAGGGTAGAGGGAAAAGTGCCAGGGAGTCTAGCCCTGATCTGACACACCCCAACAAGTTTGCAAGATGAGTGGGATGCCACTTTAGGGAGAGCACTGTTGCAGCCGGACACTTCCTCTGCCAGTCAGGGGAATGTCAGCTCCAGTAAGCAGGGGACCAGGAGAGCAGGGCAAGCCAGACAGGTGCTGATAGTGGGAAATTCAATTATTAGGGGTACAGAGAGGGCAATCTGTCACAAAGACCGGGATTGTCGAATTGTGTATTACCTTCCTGGCGCTAGAGTTTGGCACATCGCGGATCGGGTTGACAGATTACTGGGAGGAGCTGGAGAAGATCCAGCAGTCATGGTTCATATCGGAACCAATGACAAAGTTAGAGGTAGGTGGAGCGTCCTTAAAAATGATTTTAGGGATTTAGGGCATAAGCTTAGGACAAGGACCTCAAAGGTAGTGTTTTCCGAAATACTACCTGTACCACAAGTTACACAAGAAAGGCAGCAGGACATTAGGGAGGTAAACAAGTGGCTCAAGAACTGGTGTAGGAAGGAGGGATTTGGGTTCTTGGAGAACTGGGCCAACTTTTCTGTTGGCTACAGGCTCTGCCGTAGGGATGGGCTGCACCTCAATGGGGAAGGGGCAGCTGTTTGGGGGAGAAGATGGCTAGAAGGCTGTAGGAGTGTTTAAACTAGGGACTGGGGGGGAGGGTAACCACATTATAGATGGGGAAGATAGTGCAGATAGAGACCTGGGGCAAGGTAATGGAACTGGGGGAGGAATGGAAGGAGGAACTAGAACAGTTCAGAAGGAAAGGTGTAGGAAAAAAAATATACATAAACCTTTTAACTGTATGTACACTAATGCCAGAAGCCTAACTAATAAAACTGGTGAACTGGAATTAGTGATGTGTGAGGAGGACTATGACATAGTGGGAATAACTGAGATATGGCTGGATAATACCTATGACTGGGCAGTTAACGTACAGGGTTACAGTCTGTTTAGAAAGGATCGCTAAAACCGTAGAGGGGGAGGGGTCTGCCTTTATGTAAAGTTCTGTCTAAAGCCCACACTCCGGGAAGATATAAGTGAGAGACATAAACATGTGGAGTCACTGTGGGTAGAAATAAATGGAGCCAAAAACAATAATAAAATACTAATAGGACTTTATAATAAATCACTAGTGTTGTGCGAGCATGCTCGGCCGAAATCGCTTTTTGCCCGAGCATGCCTACGCTCGAGTCCGCTCGGTGTTCGGCCAAACACCGAGTGTACTCGAGCGCAATGCTCGAGTCCCCTCCCCGCACCAAGACGGATCCGTCATGACCCCAATGGAAGTCAATGTGGACGGATCTGTTTGTTGTGACACAATAGTAAACGGATCCGACCCCATTGACTTGCATTGGGGTCATGACGGATCCGTCATGAACTCCATTGAAAGTCAATAGAGGACGGATCCGTTTGGTGTGACACAATACTAAACGGATCCGTCCTCCATTGACTTTCAATGGAGTTCATGACGGATCCATCACCTATCACGCTTTTTTTTTTTTTTTCATTGAAGAATTCAAGGTGTATTTTTTTTCATTCACCAGCAGAGGGTGCAATGTAATAAAGAGGCTCCACTGCTGAGGAGAAGAAGCCTGAGGAGGAGGAGGTAAGTGGTTTGTGTTTGTTTGTTTGTTTGTTTGTTTGCTTGTTTGTTTTCTATTTTTCAGGATCGTGAATGCAGAGGACTACGTCAGATTTGGTGGATTACGTCGGACCAGCTTTTTTATTTTTTAAATAAAATGGTCCAACAGGGGTCTGGGGGAGTATTTATTTCAATAACATATTTTATAAGTGTGTGTGTTTTTTTTTTTACAACACTGCAGTTTTAGTAATCATGGCTATCTACAGACGGCCCTGATTACTAATACTGGGCTTAATGCTTGCCGGTATGGCCAGCACTAACCCCAACATCTATTACCTTGGCACACACCGCCACCAGGGGTGTCGGGAAGAGCGGGGTACCCGCAGGACCAGACCTTCTAAATTGAGGGTCCGGTTCTGGGGCAGCGGCAGGCTGTTTCTGTTAGGCTGGAATGGGCCAATAACCGTGTCCCTTCCCACCCTGGTAGTGCCAGGCTGCTGCTGCTGGTTGTATCTGGCTGGAGAAGGAAAAAAGGGGGGACCCCACGCCATTTTTTAAAAAAATAATTAAATAATGTTTAAAAATTGCGTGGGGTCCCTCCTTTTTTCCTTCTCCAGCCAGATACAACCAGCAGCGGCAGCTGTATTTCTCATAAAGGAAACAGGTTTTTGGCAATAACCAAAGACAATTACCTTTCCCAACTGGTTCAGGACCCGACTAGAGGGATGGCCATACTGGACTTAGTATTAACCAATAGACCTGACAAAACAACAGATGTGCCGTTTGGGGGGCACCTGGGAAATAGTGACCATAAAATAATAACCTTCCAATTGTCATTCAAAAGAGCGTTTCTTCAGGGAGGAACAAAAATACTAAACTTCAAAAAAGCTAGACCTAACTAAATGGGACAAAGTCCTCAAAAATAAAAAGAAGGTGCTCTGGTCAGATGAAACCAAAATCAAACTTTTTGGAAACAATGCAAAACGATATGTTTGGCATAAAAGCAACACAGCTCATCACCCTGAACACACCAACCCCACTGTCAAACATGTTGGTGGCAGCATCATGGTTTAGGCCTGCTTTTCATCAGCAGGGACAGGGAAGATGGTTAAAATTGATGGGAAGATGGATGGAGCCAAATACAGGACCATTCTGGATGAAAACCTGTTGGAGTCTGCAAAAGACCTGAGGCTAGGACGGAGATTTATCCTCCAACAAGACAATGATCCCAAACATAAAGCAAAATCTATTATATAAATATAATATAACATATATTTTTCTTTGAAGCCTGAAATGTGGCAAAAGGTTGAAAAGTTCCAGGGGGCTGAATACTTTCGCAAGGCACTGTATGTGGATGGCACATGGACCGCATCCATATCTTGCCAATCTGCAGACCGCAAAATACATTAGATATTGTGAATGTAGCCTCACAGTGTGTGGGTAAGGGCTCATTCACACGATACATAGTGTAAATAACATATCTAGTCAAATTCAGTGCCTTGCAGGGACAGTGGGCACACAGATCACCTCCAGTTGTCAATCCAGTTGTCACTCACTGCAGGCTTCACTCATTCAGCACCAAGTCTGAGGTGCTGAACAACTAGCTGAGGACCAGACGTGGGTGGAGCTACAGAAGGGGGCGGGGATAGTGGTATCGCTAAATGGGAGGTGGAGCTACCTACCCCCAGTGAAGTGGCTTAGCACAGGCCTGGCTGAGCTCATTTAAAACACTTCATGACGCTGTCCACAGGCTGTAAGGAGGCGGCAGACTGAAGTAAGAAAGCAAGACACAGGTTGCCAGGGGGCCCCTTCTACGTTCTGGATGGAGTAATGAATGGTGAAGCAGGCGGCCCTGCTTCACCATTACAATCAGCTGTCTTTGCGTCCTATGGACTCAAAGACAGCTTAGCTGGAAGGCCCCCTCACACTCTTGGCCCCTGTGCAGCTGAACTGGCTGCACAGGCAGTATGTCCGCCCCTGAATAGACCTCCTAGATATCATGCTTGCGGTAAACGTCCATTTCATGCTTGCGGTTAAACGTCTACATCAATTATCCGTTCTAGGATACTTTCCATGCATACTAGATTTGAGCTTATTGGTAAGCATTGATGTATTCAAAAGCAGAGACAATTAGATACATTCCAGGCTGAGATTAATTGCTACAACTGTTATGACATGGGACCAGTTGTTATAACTACAAAACTACTGGCACATTAACCATCTGATTGCCAGTATGAATAATACCTAATAATGAAATGTTTGTTATGGACAATGAATAGTTATCTGTACATTTCAACTTGACCCTATATGGTGAAGATTTGAGTTTTTTTCCCTCCTATCTGGGAGGTACGTCTGTAGTAAGAGACATATCAACAATCTCCATATTATGAGGGATCTGATTTGAATCCCACATTTATACATATATAAATTAGGGTGTTTGAATTGGATTGCAATTATTAGGATTTGTATTCCAGTATTACCAGTACTTTGATGATCTTCTCCTTGAATTAATCCTCCTCTTTGGAAATGATTATACTTAAATGTGAATGTTAATGGAACCACGTTCAGTGATCCCTAATGTTAATAATATACAATAGCGATCTTTATCTCTATATATCAGGGAATCTATAGGGTCTGTGACAACATATTTATTCCCTTTGAGTAGCCCATTAAGCATTATATCACAAAATAATCGATAACAGCCTCTTACCTAAGCATACATACAATAAACAGGAGGGGTGGGGACATACATGTCCCCCCCCTTTTACTATTGGATCCTGTCTGAAGGCTGGTTTAAGGGGGTGGCACATATCTCCTATTTAAACAAGGCGGGCAAGTGCCCCCGCTATGGCCATTCTAGTGCCAGAGGCTTTGTTTATGTAGCTACACACACGATATCAGAGGCGGCATCATTGCTCTATTAGCGATATGATGGGATAGGGTTTCTATTGCTCCTGATGAAAAACCAGTGTCATGCTGGTTCAGAAATGCGTTGAGCAGTTAGTCCCATGAAAATATCGAGCGCAGATAGCCGTCCTTAGGGTTTTTTAATATACTGCTGAGCCATTCAAAATTGACACAGCGGTAGCTAGTATTGCAAGCTGGTTCCACTGCCCATATAAACCAAATAAGGTAGCAGAGTAAACGAACTACAATACAAATAATAACGCTACCACTGATATCAGCCTGAGCCTAGCAGGGTATCTGCTGTGAAGAGTTATTGATTGTGGATTGGGGTTTATTAATCACACCCCACAGTCACAATTTACAGCGCGCAAGATACCAACTGCTGAGGCATTTAAAATTCACACAGTGGCAGCTGTAGTGGTTGGTTTGGTTTTACTGCTGTATGGAAACCTAATAAAACAGCAGAATAAGTGAACTTGTCCACAGAGAACCCTGTTACCACTGTGATCAGTTTCAGCTTGGCAGGGTGTCTGCTGTAAATAGCCAAGTATTGTGAGTTGGGGCCCATTAACCATTGCCCACAGCCACAACTCTCAGCAAAAGAGATATCAGTTGCTGACCCATTCAAGAGACACAGTGACACCTGTAGTGGCTAGTTTGTTTCAATGTAGAATGGAAACAAAATAATACATGAAACAAACCGCTTTACAAGTAACTGTGTTACCACTGTGATGAATCTAAGCTCGACAGGATATCTGATGACAATAGCTAATCTTTGTGGGTTAGGACATATAAACTGTACCCCATACCACAATTCTCAATAAGCAGATACCAACTTTGATTTTGACAACAGAAAATATTGGAGGGATCTTATCCGTTAGTGCTCTGAACCCCAATGCTCTGTTGTCAGCTTGACTTGTTGTACATGGTGGAGAGCCAAAATTTATTTTAATTATTTTCAAATAAAGTGTTTTTTTTTTTTAACGTACTCTATCTAACCATAGACAAACCATTAGAAACAAAAGAAAGGATCTACCGGTATCTAAACACTTTATAGACAAAGGACATGAACAGGAGGTTAATGATTTTAGATCAAGTGAAACTGCCCAAAAGAGGGGGTGACAGACTGTCCCTCCTCAAAAAAAACGTGAACTAATGTGGATATTTCGTCTGAATTCCCTCAAGCCAAAGGGTTTAAATGTTGATTTTAGAGTTACAGTGAGTATGATGAGTTAAGATGTTCTTCTCTTGGAGTCCACTGAATTTCTTCCATCCTGCTAAGGGCTCGTTCACATCACCGTTTTTCCTTCCGTTATCAGACGGATCCGTTTAAAACGTAACGGAAACGTCAGATAAACGGACAGCAACGCAAGGGACATGTTTCCGTTTTTTTAACGGATCAGTTTATTTTTCGCTATAATAACGGATCCGTTCGTTCCGTTATGTATCCGTTTTAGCTATCCGTTAACGGATCCGTTTGTTATTTAATTTTATTTTTTCAAACAAGTGTGTGTGTTTGGCCATGTATAAAATGTCCTCCATTAGTCCGTGTTAAATTTGTGAGCTGTGTGGTGGAAGTGTTTTGAGTTTGCGGAAACCATGTTACCAGCTCATCGGATGTTTGACCTGGAATATGGAATATGGCTTGGTTTGTGGAGTCGTAGACGTCGGCGGACACGTCGGCGCTTCTGGGTTCATCCTATTAATTCTTCTCGGATGACTCGGGGTGCATTTGGTGTCCTTTACCCGGAGCTGCGGCAGCATCCTGAAAAGTTTATGGATTACTTTCGGATGACCATCAGGGCATTTGATGATCTTCTGGGGAGGGTGAGGCATAGGCTCCATCGGCAGAATACCAGGTTCCGGAGATGTGTGTCTCCAGAGGAGAGACTTATGGTGACTATATGGTAATTATCTTCCCTGGCATTTAACTCCTTTTTTTGTAGTTCATTTAATGTTTAACTGTGTCTTTGACATTATGGATTTGAGGATTGTTTAAATGGCATTACCCAGTGGCGTGACTACAACTCACTGGGCCCCACACCTTAAATTTGATAGTGCCCCTACTCGCTCCCACCCCCCCCCCAGGAACTTCTTGGCCACCCCCAACTCATATGCAACCTCTACTCCTGTGTCTAATAAAGATATAACTATAAAGCCCCATTCACACGACTTTGTGAATGGTGTTGCATCTATTATGCAAAATTGTGGAATAGATGAGGCCCTATTCACCTCTATGGCACCTTGAGCCGCTGCACGGAGCTAGCTCAGTGCGGTGGCTCCTTTGAAGCATGTCCTATAAGTGTAGTAATTTTCAATGGGGCCGCACAGCGTGTGTTCCGAGGCCTGCGGAACACACGTCAGCCAGCCTCGGTATTTTTGCGTGTTTACAGTCATGCAGCCCAGCAAAAAGACCTTTGTCTGAATGTGGCCTAAGGCAAGCCGCTCCTACTACAGTGTCACTGTATTTAATATCATGGTGTAATATTGTTGATGTGCCCCTGTTCAAAAATGATTTTAGTCTTCCTCCTTATGGTGGACCTTTGTGGTTCTGGGGCCCAAAGCAGTCGCTTCCCCTGCTTTCCCTATAGGTACGCCTCTGCCATTGGCTTTGTGTCAAGTGACATATCTGTGGAGGTATGTCTTTGCTTTGTGTGCACCTGCTCCTCTTGAGAGCATGAGCGCACTGCGTCATTTTTTTTTCTTCCACTCTTGCATGCTGTACATTGACACACTGTACTTATTCGCTATCAATGTGGTTGTCTAAATGTTTGGGTTTTTTTTCGGTATACATTGAATATGTTAATGTATGTATGTCTGAGTTTAGGTGAAGCATAGTATCTAATTGATTTGTTTGTATTTTTCAAGATTCCTTGCCACTGGGGAGAGTTATGCCAGCCTCCATTATCAGTTTCGTCTTGGAAAATCCACAATTTCATACATCGTCAAGGATACCTGCAAGGCCCTGTGGGTTTGCCTGCATGCCGACTTTATCCCAGAACCCACCACTGAGGACTGGAAACAAATTGTGCAAACTTTCTGGGAAGTAACCCAGTTTCCAAATTGTTTGGGGGCGCTGGATGGGAAACACATCCGCATACAGAAGCCTCCCCTAAGTGGTTCTTTATTTTTTAATTACAAGCGTTTTTTTTCTGTTATATTAATGGCACTCGCAGATGCCAAATATCGTTTTATTTGTGTAGATATTGGTGCCTATGGTCGTACTAACGACTCCAAGGTCTTTAAATCTTCTGCTATGGGGCGGCGTGTTTATAGTGGCAATTTTAATTTTCCGGAGCCACAACCTCTGCCTGGGACCACTGAGCCTCAGCCGTATGTTATTGTGGCTGATGAGGCATTTCAGATGTGTACCAACCTACTCAAACCGTATGGCCAGCGGCACTTGAGTAGTGTTGGTATAAATTTTAATTATCGTCTGAGCAGGGCAAGGCGGATGGTCGAGTGCGCCTTTGGAATTCTTACCTCCAAATGGCGGATTTTTCTTAGGCCAATCCAGCTGCTGCCAGACACAGTAGACAATGTGGTGAAGGCGTGTGTCGTTTTGCACAATTATCTGTTGGCACGCGAACCTTCACCAACTGATGTTCCATCACCCACATCTGGCCAACAGCAGCAGCACACTGGTCCTCGGGCTACAGCTGCTGTGAATGCCTTGCGGGACTCCTTTGCCAATTTTTTTATTTCCCCACCTGGCTTACTTGGCTGGCAACAAGCCACTTAGTATAATTTCTAATGTTATTGTTTACTTTGTGGAATGTCCTTTATTTCATATTTATCAATGTTGTATTTTGGAATTTGTACACATTTTCAAAAGTGATATTTTTGGCTGATGTTGTGCTAATAAAAAGCCTTTTTTCTTTGCAGAAAGTGTGTTCTTTCCTGTTCTAAATGTAGTAGAAAACATCCTGTAAAAATGCTTATTTCCTTAAAATAGTAATGGCAAAGGGCTTTGACCATGTTAGGCGTAGTTAAAGGGACCCTGTCATCTCCAAAACACCCCCTGAACTAGAGTAAGCTGTGTATAGTGTAAGTGATGCTGAATCCGAATATGTAATTATTATCTTCATACTCACTTCCATTCTGACGCTGTGCTCCCACAAACCTGCAGTAATATGCATTGCGAGGACTCTTCTTTGAGTCCGCTCCATTATGTGAGTGAGCTCCGGAGTCCAGTGAGTGCATTTTACTGCAGGTTTGTGGGAGCATAGCGTCAGAATGGAAGTGAGTATGAAGATAAAACGTACATATTCGGATTCAGCATCACTTACAATATACAACACTTACTCTAGTTCAGGGTGTGTTTTTGAGATGATAGGTTCCCTTAAGTATTCTTTTTCGGGTTGTGTTATTTAAAATGTGTTTTGCAAGTTATATATCTTGATGACCTATCCTGAGGATAGGTCATCAATATATCTAACTCTCAAAACACCTTTAATGGCTTTTGTTATTTGGAAACCAGCTCTTGTGATTAAAAATGGATGGTTAGCAAGCACTGTTTTTCAAATAATGTCTGTGTTGGCTGGACTCCTGGTTAGGTGTCCCAAAATAAGTTTCTCATAATTGATGTGTGAACATCAACAAAGACCAGAGGGGCCACATATCAATATGGAAACACAATCATCATGGATGATTGTCGGATCGGCTAATGTAATGCTGTAAACCAGTACCTTGACCTGCGCTTTCTATAGGATATGATGTAATTCCTATATTCTGTATATATTTGCCGGCTTACATTACACAGTACATTGTGTCTATTGAACACACTGCATGTGATGCACTGTCCTTAGTGTTGGCATAGTCGCTGTCCCGGCTCGGCCAAGTCCCAAATCTGGCCACTATTGGCGGCATGTTCGTGAATGCACTCCTCCGTATCTTTGTTTCCAAAAGTATGAAGGCCTTGTGCACACGTCAGTTATGTGATCATGAATTTCCATCAGTTATTGTGAGCCATAAACATGAGTCCAGACTTCACAGAGATAATGTATAATGCAAACGGCTTCACCTGTTTATTGGTTTGGACCCACACCTGCTTTTCCCTCTCAATAAATCATGTAATTAACTGATCACAAAACTGAGATGTGAACTAGCCCTACCCAGTGTGTGCGTTTGATTATGTTAAAAAATCCCTGGTAAATAGAATGGCAGCTGTGAGAGTAAATCCTTATAGTAAGAACTGAATCAAAATTATATCTCGTTAAATTTACGGATATATAATTATGTAATATGTAAAAGTTGCCTCAACGGGGTTACAGTACATTCTTCAGATGTGTCTGATTCCTTTATATTTTTGGGCTGAAATTAATGAAAGCCCACTTGCATATGTGTAATTAATGTATAGATCAAAAAATGACTCACACAAGTTTGGAACGTTAAATAATGAAATATTTTGTTCATGAATCGAACTTAAATACAAAGTGCCATATTTTTGCCTTACATTCTTTTTGTAAAATGGCCTAAAAATAAATAAGATATAAAATATAAATAACATTTTTCAACAAAAATCCCCACCCAATCACACACTTCCCAAAATAGAACGACCCCCCCAAACAACAAGAAACAAAAAACAGTAAACAGTTTGCGGGACCCTCTGTGTATTCATGGGGGCTGCATCAAGGCACTCAGAAATGACTCAGGCCGTCCACTTAAATCAGCGGGAGGAGGGGGTGTATGAAGGGAGGAGGACACTGACAGAGCAGGACCCGGAGAGGAAACAAAAGAAGAGGGAGTATGAAAGGAAGGAGGTGGATAAATGAAACCAGAAGTAGGATGTGGAGAGCCAAAGAAAGGATGGCCACTGCTCTGAGAGTGAGAAGGGGGACAGGCGGGGGATGTGGGATGGGAGTGAGAAGGGGGACGGGCGGGGGAGGGGGACGGGAGTGAGAAGGGGGACGGGCGGGGGAGGGGGGACGGGAGTGTGAAGGGGGACGAGCGGGGGAGGGGGGATGGGAGTGGGAGGGGGGATGGGAGTGGGATGGGGGGTGGGAGTGGGATGGGGGGTAGGAGTGGGATGGGGGGTAGGAGTGGGATGGGGGGTAGGACTGGGATGGGGGGTAGGACTGGGTTGGGGGTAGGAGTGGGATGGGGGGTGGGACTGGGATGGGGGGTAGGAGTGGGATGGGGGGTAGGAGTGGGATGGGGGGTAGGACGGGGCTGGGGGGTAGGACGGGGCTGGGTGGTAGGAAGGGGATGGGGGGCGGCGCTGATAAAAGTGAACGGTCTGAATCAGTGCTGAGCAGCACAGAGGCATGTTCTCAGGACTGACACGGTCCAGCATTCGAGCGAGGCTTAGGCCGAACTGAATGTTTGGATTTTGGGGCAGCACCGCCCCCTCCAACTGTCGCATCCGAGTTATTAACTCCTCCCTTGTCCGAACATTCTGATCGTCCAATCTTAACAAGTTTTCTCGAAAGATACTTGGAAGATCACCTCGTTCCTGTAGCTGTCTCCGACCTGCTCGGCGTCTCCTCCCCAGACCTTCAAAGGATTCAATTATATGGGCCCTCTCAGAATGGGGAGGATTTTCCGGAGCAGGTCGAGGGACCTTCAGTGTCCCGAGCACCTGCCTCTGACACAGAAGGCCCCGCAACTGACTCAGGATCCAACTCCGATGGGGCCTCACTTGGCAGAACTTCCTCCACACTGGACTGTGTTCTATAAAGGAAGCAAAAAAAATTTTTCGTTTAGAATGCATAATTTATATTTAATACATCCACATCCTAAAATTATATGGATGCTAAATAATGGAACGCTAATTAGCAAATGTGAAGATGGGACATATCAGTTGCTGGGGATAGTGCTGTTGTTAATGTTTTTGATTGTAAGATTATCCCGCACATAAACCTACAAGGTTGCAAGACTTTTTACCGGATGTGTACAGCCAATAACATTTGTGTGACAGGCAATTTGTTAGAAATGTAAAGCATATTTTCTCCAAAAACACATTTAAGAGTACTGTATGCTGATTAAATTTGCCAAAAATATACCTTCGAAGTTCCGCCGTGCGTCTTAGGAACTCAAGAGCCCTTTGGTACCTATAGGGACAAGTGCGCTTGGCTCCGGACCCGCTGGGGGCCAAACGGTCCTTATTAAGGTCCCGGATAAACCGGTCCCTCATAGACCTCCAGCGGGTAATAATGAAACGTCCTATATAACAAAGAAAAATTAATAAATAAATAAAATTGCACAGTGGAGTTTGAAAACACAACAATACATATATAGCATCATGATTGTTTAATGTATTTATGAAATGGGCCAAATCACAAACCTAACACATGTGTAAGTCAATACATAAACTTAGATGTATTTAAATTGTCCGACATTTGTAGGAAACAATTTCTTCTCAGAAATGTTTTCAAGAAAGGTCGGAAAATAAAGTTGGTTTGCATGCGAAATCAATGTAAATCTGGAACACTACACAAAACACTAAACCAGAATCAAAATTTATGTCAGGTGAAATCGCTTAAAATATAGGCATACAAACTTACACATAGACCCGACATTGGTCCAGCATGATAAAAGGAGAAAAAGAAGGCATGTTGTCAAATGTACATTTGATACCATAATAATCTAAGGTAATTGTAAATCTTTGAGTCAAAAAGGGAAAAGAGTATAGACCCAAAAATTGGTACCCACACATTTATGCAGATGGAAAATCATCTGTGTAAACCTCATTAACACAAGGAACAGACAATTTAGAGACTGATTTGAAAAACAAACTAGGATAAATCTTATTGATGTCACATTAAGGACATCCAGCTCCAAAGGTCTTGCTGTAACCTAAACTTTACAAAGCAGATATTTAGACCAATTGAAACATCCACAAGCCAGTGTTGGAAGCTACACAGAGATAAGGCATCATGAAAACATCCACACTTGTTCTTTGCTTTCAAAAAAAACCTTTTTATGAAAAAGCACTAGGTGCATAATACCAAAAATTACTGTACAACATAGCTAATATTTCCCCAAAATAAACTCACAAATATATGATAGGGCAGAATATTTCTGTACATTTCAAAACACAACAATATAATGTATTTAAAAACTCACCACAACTCAACTGGCCAGAACGGGCCAGGGTATCCCAATTGGGCATGATGGCCCGAAAAACCTCCTGCCAAAGTTGACGGGTGGTTATTTGATCGGAATGGAGTCGATCAGACTGGTCCCACAATGGGGGGCGCTCCTCCACCAATTGAATGAGAAGGGCCCCATCAATGATGGGCATGGCAGGGTCCTCCTCATCCTCCACCGAAGCCCTTGAACCCTGCAATTGTTTGCATCAAATTAGAATTGTTTCAAATTATGATAGCAAAAAGGATTTAGCCAATTTGAACAATATCAAAATTAAAAAAAAAACTTACAGTCTGTCGACCCCGAGATCCACGGCCACCACGTCCACGACCCCTCCGGCCACCACCATGCCCACTTTCCGGTCTTTCAGGGCCAGACCTTTGGCCAATTGAGTGTGTGGTTTCCTGCAAATAACACATAATATAACATGTGACAACCAGACAATTACATCAATTGTAAATTATAGGTGCGTAAGGATTGCGGGCGTAGAGGGTGGCAACTTGCCCAGTGGGATAGGGGGCCCGCTGCACTGTTGAAATGTCAGCGCTCTGACAGGGCCCGCCATTAAGTACAGTGTGCCGGGCCCTGTCAGAGAGCTGTGCCCCTTTTTGTTTATATGAGCCGCTGGGGGAGCGCTGGGGTGCAAGAGGCACAGGGAAGGGGGAGTGGTGTTCTACCACTTACAGTGGGCTGGGAGTTCTTGTCACTGCCAGGCTGATGGTGTCCATAGTGAAGCAGGGAGGGCCAAGCTTCACTGCTCTTCTGAGCTCCTGCGCTCATTCTGCTGCCCATACATATCGCTGCTGGCTATGGGACGAGAAGTGAAAGCCCAGCAACACGCCTCCTGCACAGCCAGCAGCTGTGATGTGAGAGCAGGGGCACTTCCTCAGGGAAGAGAAGGTATGCATGTTTTTTATATAAAAACTTGGTTTTTATTTGCTTAAAGCTTCATATTGCAGGGAAACGTGGGGGCTACAGAGTAAGGGTACAAAAAGTCGCCACAGTATTAAGGGGCATCTGGCAGAATTACTTTGAGTAATGGGGCACCTAATCGGCCAGACATACTGGGAAGGGGCACCTAACTACTTTGAGTGGAACATATGTGCCCATAACTACTATGTCAAACGTCCGAGATTACCCTACTATACATTGACATAGCTCAGTCTTACAGGGCAGCACAGCGCCTCCTGCTAGTGATTTCACAGGGCCAGTCACAGTCCCTTCCTTATCTGAGTCATCTTTTTATCCTCAATCACCACAGGGACATTGTTCTGCATCCAGCAGACATCACACTGACACCAGCGACAACATGGATTATGTTGGCAAAGATTTGTTTACTTAGGACTGGGTCGGTGTAGGCCTGCAGTGGGAGAAGTGGCCCCAAAAATTACCACCTCTTTGTTTAAATAGTTGGGGGGGGGCTCCTCCGAAGTTTGCACTGCGGACCATTCTACTGTAGTTACGCCACTGGTAAACAAGCATGCAGAAAGGTACATTAATTACCAAAGGCCAAAATTTACACAACTTACACTTCCAGCATCTGGAGCCTGCACGACTTGTCCCCTCTGTTGAGCTCCTGGTCCTGCTTGCGAGGCCCCACCCTGAGAAAATATATGATAGACAATCTATTATTCCAAAGATCCATACTTTTTAAATAATAGTTATATGTAGAACATTAACTCAGGATTGGTGCGACAGATGTGATCGGCATTGGGACAAAAGCTGGACAAGAAATACAAACATTTGAAGGGGAAAGGGCCCCACTAGCACACTTGCCATCTGCATTAGCTCTTCAGAAACACAGCTATCTGTATATGGGACTAGAAAAGCAAACAAAATCCCAGAAGCAATACTGTATGTGCCCAAACTCCCCAACATGTACCCATCCAGCTGCTATGCGGGGGTCGAGGTGTTAGACCCACGTCAATAACATCTTGTACACCTATCCCGAGTCAAGGAAATAAGTGTAAATATGGAGAAACAAATTAAACATATTAACATATTTTTAAATACCAAGTTGGAAGCTTCCTCATGACTGGGCGACCATGTTGGATCGTGGCCGGCCTCAGATGAGTTGCTAGATTCCTCCTGTTAACCAAAGTATACAAAATACAATAAAACATACACAGATATCTATAATAGCTCTATAGAAATGGACTCTAAATAATTTACCACAATCTCCAGGGGAGGGGTTGTACTGTTCGAAGAAGACATTTCTATAAAGAGATTTAAACAAAATGTCATGGAAAATACATACTAAATTTGGATTGCGAAATATATTTTGGGAGGCCAACACTTACAGGATTACACTTGGCAATCACGTCTCAAAAATATCGTGGCCAAAACGTGTCAAACGTGCCGATAGTAGCAAAGAACAACTGTTAACAAAAAGATAAAAATAAATGTCATTTTCTAAGTTTTTAAAAACAAAAACAAAAATAAATTGTTTGGATAAATAACATACAGAACCACTGTATCATCTAATACATTCGGAGCAAATATATGAAGGAGTCGACAGTTCACTGATTCTGGATCATACATGGTGACAATTCAGTGCAATAGAAATGACAGCAAAAATATTAATTACAAAGGACTTGACACACACACTTGAGAGGTTGACACACCCCAAATATTAAAAAAATTACAGAACAGAGGCTCTAAGTGTACGCATATTATACTATAATTAAACACAAAGGCTAGAATAAAAAGCAATGGCTAACAGCAGACACATATAGTGGATTACATCACAACATGTAGGGATAGTGTTAGTACTGAGAAAACACTTCAGAAATCAATGTTTGAACACTTTAGACATGAAAAATACCTTTCACACAATGCTGGATAGCTCCCTTTGGCAAAATGCTTTCAGGAAGTAAGCTTTACCAGGTTCCAAAATGGCTGCACTTTTATTTCCTGTCATGTGAATGATTAAATTTCCTGTTCAATTTGCATGTTCTGATCAGGTGTCTAATTTAAAACGGATTACAAAACGGATAACATAACGGAATGCAATCCGTTTGCTATCCGTTCAACTCCGTCTCACATAGACTTACATTCAAATTTCGAAACGGAATCGGACGGATCCGTTATCTCAGACGGAAAAAAAAGTCCTGCCGACAAGACTTTAGTTTCCGTCATGAATAACGGATACGTTAGCTAAATGGGTAAAACGGACACCTTTCCGTCACCATTAAATCCTATGGGGGAAAAAATGGATCCGTTTAATTCCGCTTTTCGCGCAGAAATAACGGAAATTCATAACGGAAGCCCTAACGGTGATGTGAACGAGCCCTAACGGAAATTCATAACGGAAGCCCTAACGGTGATGTGAACGAGCCCTAAGATGTATTGTATACAAAAATATGTTCTTTGCAAATTTTGAGATTATGTTTTTCTTTATTCTTTATTTTTTACCGTATGAAAAGACTGCACCGCAGAATAGGGATATCATGGGTCATAGTGTTATACTATACTTTTGAATACAGCACATCATCTGTATTATGAAAATCTTTGTGATATATTCACCAACATTTAGTGAAATAATGTACCTGTGTATATATACATATGTTTTTAAGTAATTTATGTAAGGCCCAAGAGGAGTTAGATACAGTGATGCCTGAATTGAACTGGGCAGGCTCGGTTGGTTCTGAATGATGTGTTTTAAAAGAAGCACAGCTGATCTGAACAAGAGCGCCATGGGGAAAGAGTGTATCGCTATTTGCGATGCGTCCCTGCTTGATTTAGACCTGTATCAGGTGGCTGTACATCCCTAAACTATGCATATGCAGTTGCTCACTACTTTTCCCTTAAACAAGATGGCGGCAGCTGTTGGTTTTCAGATAACAAGCTAATAGAGAAGGAGCATGCACAGTGAGAGGAGGACAACGCCGAGGCCTCGGCACGGTTTACATGCTATCCACATGCACTGATATGGTGATTATTTAATAATGTTTATGACCATGATTCCTCCCTGGATATATATGTTTATGGATCTATAGAATTATTCTGATAGGCAAGCGGTTTTTAATACTGTATTGTACACTTGAACTTTTACACTTTAGTCTTATATCTGAATGCACATATGTGACTAGTATCTTATTGGAATCATGTTGGTATTGTACACAAATCATGAATAGAGATGAGCGAGTAGTGAAATATTCGAAAGTTCGAAATTCGATTCGAATAGACCGCGAAATTCGACTATTCGACCGAATATCGAATCCCATTAAAGTCTATGGGAAAAAAATGCTCGCCACTTGGAAATCTCAATTCGACCACTTGGAGGTCACCAAGTCCACCCTGGAACCTCAGAAAAGGATGCCAACACTGCTGGAATGCAACTGGGACAGCAGGGGAAGCATGTCTGGGTGCATATAACGCGCCCAAGTCGCACTATTACGCCACTATCACAGCCTCTCAACAATACACTCCAAAGACAATCTAATCTCTCTGTAAAGTGAGACCATACAAGGAAACCTTCTTTCCTCTACATTGCCATGGACCCCAAGCCAAACTAGACAAAAAAGAAGATGAAATTCTGCACCCCTTAAAATCACGTTGCCTATGACAACCACAGATGGCATAGGCAAGGGGGAAAGCAAATAGACCCCACCCCTAATTGTCATTGTGGTGTGTGTGAAATGTGGTCAGACATGTCTTCTTTAAAATGTAAAAACAACTCAAACACATGCAGAAGCCTTAAAATGCCCAAATTGTTGGCGCTTGAGATGTCAGTGACCCGACCTGGCCCAGTGTCATGTCTAGCAGGTAAAGCAGTGGGGATGTTGGAGGGATGCGTAGGACCGCAAAAGGCAGGAAGAGCCGTGGGCTGGCCAGAGGCTCATGGAAAATTTTGTGGAGGCCCAAAGGTGAGACCTCTTAAAGATTTTGTGGAGGCCCAAGAGGTGAGACCTCTTAAACATTATGTGGAGGCCCAAGAGGTGAGACCTCTTAAAGATTTTGTGGAGGCCCAAGAGGTGAGACCTCTTTAAAGATTTTGTGCCCAAGAGGCCCAAGAGGTGAGACCTCTTAAAGATTTTGTGGAGGCCCAAGAGGTGAGACCTCTTAAAAGATTTTGTGGAGGCCCAAGAGGTGAGACCTCTTAAAGATTTTGTGGAGGCCCAAGAGGTGAGACCTCTTAAAGATTTTGTGGAGGCCCAAGAGGTGAGACCTTTAAAGATTTGTGGAGGCCCAAGAGGTGAGACCTCTTAAAGATTTTGTGGAGGCCCAAGAGGTGAGACCTCTTTAAAATTATGTGGAGGCCCAAGAGGTGAGACCTCAAAAGATTTTGTGGAGGCCCAAGAGGTGAGACCTCTTAAAGATTTTGTGGAGGCCCAAGAGGTGAGACCTCTTAAAGATTTTTGTGGAGGCCCAAGAGGTGAGACCTCTTAAAGATTTTGTGGAGGCCCAAGAGGTGAGACCTCTTTAAAATTTATGTGGAGGCCCAAGAGGTGAGACCTCTTAAAAGATTTTGTGGAGGCCCAAGAGGTGAGACCTCTTAAAGATTTTGTGGAGGCCCAAGAGGTGAGACCTCTTAAAGATTTTGTGGAGGCCCAAGAGGTGAGACCTCTTAAAGATTTTGTGGAGGCCCAAGAGGTGAGACCTCTTTAAAGATTTGTGGAGGCCCAAGAGGTGAGACCTCTTAAAGATTTTGTGGAGGCCCAAGAGGTGAGACCTCTTAAAGATTTTTGTGGAGGCCCAAGAGGTGAGACCTCTTAAAGATTTTGTGGAGGCCCAAGAGGTGAGACCTCTTAAAGATTTTGTGGAGGCCCAAGAGGTGAGACCTCTTAAAGATTTTGTGGAGGCCCAAGAGGTGAGACCTCTTTAAAATTATGTGGAGGCCCAAGAGGTGAGACCTTAAAGATTTTGTGGAGGCCCAAGAGGTGAGACCTCTTAAAGATTTTGTGGAGGCCCAAGAGGTGAGACCTCTTAAAGATTTTTGTGGAGGCCCAAGAGGTGAGACCTCTTAAAGAATTTGTGGAGGCCCAAGAGGTGAGACCTCTTTAAAATTATGTGGAGGCCCAAGAGGTGAGACCTCTTAAAGATTTTGTGGAGGCCCAAGAGGTGAGACCTCTTTAAAGATTTTGTGGAGGCCCAAGAGGTGAGACCTCTTAAAGATTTTGTGGAGGCCCAAGAGGTGAGACCTCTTAAAGATTTTGTGGAGGCCCAAGAGGTGAGACCTCTTAAAGATTTTGTGGAGGCCCAAGAGGTGAGACCTCTTTAAAATTATGTGGAGGCCCAAGAGGTGAGACCTCTTAAAGATTTTGTGGAGGCCCAAGAGGTGAGACCTCTTAAAGATTTTGTGGAGGCCCAAGAGGTGAGACCTCTTAAAGATTTGTGGAGGCCCAAGAGGTGAGACCTCTTAAAAATTTTGTGGAGGCCCAAGAGGTGAGACCTCTTAAAGATTTTGTGGAGGCCCAAGAGGTGAGACCTCTTAAAGATTTTGTGGAGGCCCAAGAGGTGAGACCTTCTTAAAGATTTTGTGGAGGCCCAAGAGGTGAGACCTCTTAAAGATTTTGTGGAGGCCCAAGAGGTGAGACCTCTTAAAAATTATGTGGAGGCCCAAGAGGTGAGACCTCTTAAAAATTTGTGGAGGCCCAAGAGGTGAGACCTCTTAAAAATTATTGTGGAGGCCCAAGAGGTGAGACCTCTTAAACATTTTGTGGAGGCCCAAGAGGTGAGACCTCTTAAAAAATTATGTGGAGGCCCAAGAGGTGAGACCTCTTAAAAATTATGTGGAGGCCCAAGAGGTGAGACCTCTTAAACATTTTGTGGAGGCCCAAGAGGTGAGACCTCTTAAAAATTATGTGGAGGGCCCAAGAGGTGAGACCTCTTAAAAATTATGTGGAGGCCCAAGAGGTGAGACCTCTTAAAATTTTGTGGAGGCCCAAGAGGTGAGACCTCTTAAAATTTTGTGGAGGCCCAAGAGGTGAGACCTCTTAAAAAAATTTTGTGGAGGCCCAAGAGGTGAGACCTCTTTAAAAATTATGTGGAGGCCCAAGAGGTGAGACCTCTTAAAACATTTTGTGGAGGCCCAAGAGGTGAGACCTCTTAAAAATTTGTGGAGGCCAAGAGGTGAGACCTCTTAAAATTTTGTGTGGAGGCCAAGAGGTGAGACCTCTTAAAAATTTTGTGGAGGCCCAAGAGGTGAGACCTCTTAAAATTTTGTGGAGGCCCAAGAGGTGAGACCTCTTAAAAATTTTGTGGAGGCCCAAGAGGTGAGACCTCTTAAAGATTTGTGGAGGCCCAAGAGGTGAGACCTCTTAAAAGATTTTGTGGAGGCCCAAGAGGTGAGACCTCTTAAAGATTTTGTGGAGGCCCAAGAGGTGAGACCTCTTAAAGATTTTGTGGAGGCCCAAGAGGTGAGACCTCTTTAAAGATTTATGTGGAGGCCCAAGAGGTGAGACCTCTTTAAAGATTTTGTGGAGGCCCAAGAGGTGAGACCTCTTAAAGATTTTGTGGAGGCCCAAGAGGTGAGACCTCTTTAAAGATTTTGTGGAGGCCCAAGAGGTGAGACCTCTTAAAAGATTTTGTGGAGGCCCAAGAGGTGAGACCTCTTAAAGATTTTGTGGAGGCCCAAGAGGTGAGACCTCTTAAAGATTTTGTGGAGGCCCAAGAGGTGAGACCTCTTAAAATTTATGTGGGAGGCCCAAGAGGTGAGACCTCTGTGGAAAAAGATTTTGTGGAGGCCCAAGAGGTGAGACCTCTTAAAGATTTTGTGGAGGCCCAAGAGGTGAGACCTCTTAAAAGATTTTTTATTGTGGAGGCCCAAGAGGTGAGACCTCTTAAAGATTTTGTGGAGGCCCAAGAGGTGAGACCTCTTAAAATTATTGTGGAGGCCCAAGAGGTGAGACCTCTTTAAAAATTATGTGGAGGCCCAAGAGGTGAGACCTCTTAAAATTATGTGGAGGCCCAAGAGGTGAGGACCTCTTAAAAATTTTATGTGGAGGCCCAAGAGGTGAGACCTCTTAAAATTTTGTGGAGGCCCAAGAGGTGAGACCTCTTAAAAATTTTGTGGAGGCCCAAGAGGTGAGATGAGACCTCTTAAAAATTATGTGGAGGCCCAAGAGGTGAGACTCTTAAAAATTTTGTGGAGGCCCAAGAGGTGAGAGACCTCTTAAAAATTATGTGGAGGCCCAAGAGGTGAGACCT